>QODF01000040.1:41219-60250 GCA_024372805.1 Oostethus manadensis
TATCAACAAGTATATTGCACAACATAAAATAGCGATAAGGAGCAACCTTGTCATCCAGCATTAATACAGCTAATGTAATTTTAACATGCACGAGTTTCACACTAATCGCTGAGTAGTGCAACCAACATTCTAAAGTACATGGAGAGGTAGATATATCTGCTGGTTGCTGACCATGTATGACAAATACAAAATGTAGTTATTACCAACCTGTGGGGTTAATAAAAAAATAATTCAGGAGGGGTTTTTTTTGCACATTTTTTTGACTCGCTGAGGCATTAAGGGATCACACACCCAACGTCTATCCTTACCAGTTCTTTTAAAACGTAAAAGGTGAATGGACTATATTGTCTACCTACAAGGTAGACAAAGCAATTGGACACTATAATCATTACCATTTATGTACAGTACTGACAATGCAGCATCAATAGCAACTGTAAGTTCAGTATCTTGCCCAAGAATACTTCAACATGGTCACAGGTGGACTGAGGATTGGACCAGCAACCTTCCGGAGATAAGCACTCTGCCACTCCAAAATAATCATCCTTAACAATGTTTTTGTGCAGTCACCTCCCAGTAAATGCTGATGCGCTTTATATTTCTTACCACTTGGTTTATTTTTGACTCACAAATGAAGTGTTGTAATTGCCGATCTAAATTTAATATCCATCTCACTGAGGAGTCAGTGTCTTCAAGTAGTGATTGTAATTGAGTATAATTTCCTTTAATGTCTCCGTGAACACTTAATAACCCTGGAGTGGAATGACCTGTCATAACTTTTCTCAATGGGAAAATATGGCAGTAATTAAACTTTATCCGCTCCAAAAAAGAAAAAAGAACACTTTCATACCTCTCAGTGGTTGCGGAATTCCATCCCACAGAATTTGTGCAGTCGGTGCATTTACATTTGATGATTTACATTAAATGATTTACATTTAGTTTTAAGGATGGTGCCATATAGTAGCAAAACTGTTACAGTGCTTATGTTACAAGCATGTAGCAAACTGCAGGCAGACTGTCATATTACGATACACCTGTAAAAAAAAAAAAGACCCAATCCATCTGTGTTGCATGTTGCGTAAGGTGCGTGATGCAGCACTGTTTCTCATTAGTCTCTTCCATGTTAAAATGCCAACTGACAGCATTCCTGGGGGATAGCTTTGTGCTGCTCCCTTATTTATGTGTAGTGTGCAGCACAGAAACGTCTCATCCTACATGCTGTCCACATCCCACATCTTCATACATTAAGCTCAACCTGAGCAGCCCCTCTGGCAATTCAGAGCCTTGGTACTGTATATTTGTCTACCCACTCAGAGGTCGTGGAAGGTTTCAGACGTTTCAGCTTTATGTAAATGAAATTCATGAACGTATCAAAATATTCATTTGAAGTTGTTTATGAAATAACAGCTCCTGCTATTTTGATAAAATGTCAGTTTGTTTCAGAAAATGGTCAAAGCAAATAGATGTGAAGGACATTTGCCTCAAGATTTCTATCTTTCATGCCAGGGATGTAGGTTGGTTGATGATTTGTTAATTGACTTCTCGGTTTGTTAGTTAGGGGTTTGTTAGTTAAGTATTTGGTTTGTTGGCTAGTAATTGTATTACTTGGTTGGTGTTTTTGTTGACCTCTGACCACAGAGTGGGAGAGGTACGTGGTTACTTTTGAGAGTGAAAATAAAGGAGAGAGTCGCACCCTCGCCTTCACTTCACCTCGCTTTCTTCAAAAGAACACCGATAACCTTCAGCGCAAGCGCACAAAACAGCTCTCGCAGGGAAAAGCAATCGACCCGTGAATGATCGAACTTTTTTATCAAACGGTAATTTGTGTACATTGTATTTACAGTATACTTTTCTTAGTACTTCATCCATGTTATTATATGCAACAATCATTAATCAAAATAATAAAATATTAATCTTTTTACTCTTTTTTTAAAAAACGGTGTGTATTTTCATCGGCTTTTAACCCTTTCTAGCCTGTGTAACCTGCTTTCCCAGTCTTGTGTACCAAACATTTTTAATATAGTATCAATAATTTTAACCTGTCACATTTTGGTTAGTGGGTTGGTTGGTTAGATAGTTTGTTGGGTGTTTAATTTTTTTGAAAGGTAAGTTAATTAAACAAAGAAGCCTTTTGGATTGAAGGTAAAATGTCTTTAACAAACAACAATCAAGAAGAGTGCAGTTGCCTCGGTTGACTCAGAATCTACACGGACATCTTAATTGATTAAATTTTTTGGTTTGTAGGTTAGCCGGTGGTTGTGTAGTTGATTAAATAGGTCCGAGTTTGACTGGTAATAATTTTACTAGGTTGTGTGATGATTTGTTCATTGAGTGGTCTGTGTCTTGGTTTGTGTGGTATTTTTTCAGTTGGTTTGATTGTTGGTAGTTAGGCGGTTGTTGCCTAGTGGATTGGTTAGTTAGTCAATTTGCTTGTTTAATGGTTTCATGTTTGGTTAGTTAGTAGGGGTATTAGATGGGTTCCTGGTTTGCTGCTTTTTTTCATTAGTTATTTAGTTTTATTTTGGAGTTGGATAGAGAGTTGGTTTGTTAGGTAGATGTTTTTTTAATTGGGTTGTTTTGTTAGTTGATTGGTCAGTTGTTGCTTGTTTGGTGTGATAGTTGACTTAGGTTATTTATGTTATTAATATTAATGAATTGATTTTATATAGCATCTTTTTACAAAATACCCAAAGCATTTCACAGTGAAGTGAACACCAGTGTGGGACTCCTCCGTGTGATAATATACATTTGTATCCACAGCTGCCCTGCGGTAGACTGATGAAAACTGCCAAGTTTGCACCTACCAAGTTGCACCCTGACCATGACCTAACATTCATGGGCAGCACTGAGGACAAGGTGGGTGAAGTGTCTTTCCCAGAGATACAACAACAATCACTGGGTGGAAGTAGTGAGAATCAAACAGCCAACCTTCCTGTTTCTGGACAACCTACTCCTGAGCCACTGTTGCCCAAGTTATAGAAAGAAAACGTAAATCAGGTAGTTCTTCTGAAGATGACACTGTTATAAAAATTATTTTTTTATTCAAAAATATATTACAAATTTACAATGTTAATTAAATTTGAAATAAAGCCCCAAAAATGTTTGGTGTTATGGATGTTTTGTTTCTCATGGTGGCTATCAAACATGGCTATCAAACATGACAACATAATGGCACCAGTGCAAACGATAGTAACCACACTGAAAATAACAACAAGAAATCTACATTTAGTAAATATTGGTACGTCTTTTCAGTGATAAATTAGTGGCACTGAAAGATCTAATGCAAAAGGGTACTACTTACACATGGAATAAATACTGGAAAGGTACCTAAAACTACTGATTTAGCACTGGTATTGGATACTAAATATACAATACAATGTGTATACAATATAAAAACATTTGCAAATTTGGTCTCAACACAAAAACAGTCTTGTAAGAATAGCTATCATAAAAATAGTTTTATTTTTTAGAAAAACTTGCTTGATAGACTTCTGTATCGAGCAAGCACACCCACACACTTCTTTGTGTTGGGAACTTACTGTATAACACATAACATCCAATTGTACCAGTAATGTTATAACAAATATGCATTTCTGTCATGTAAATTTATGTGGCGTGGCACCTGGGCAGACACACACCATTTCTCCGAAAGCCCCACAGTCACGCCTGAACATCACACGCAAGTCCCCAGTCAGCCTCCCCCGCTGACGGCCTCCTGCTTTGTAAAGAGAGGGGCTGCCCTGCTTTCCAAGCCTCATTGATTCTGGATGGGTCTCCATCAATTAAATCTTTTAGACTTTCAACCCCACCGGATCCAACCTGGCACATGAAAAAAAAGCTGAAGTGAGGAGAACTCTCACATATAAAATGTGCTTTCATTTAAATTGCTGACAGCTGCATTTTTGTCATGTTAACAAAAGAGCAAGTGGTGTTCTTTCTCCTTTCTGGCTTCCAGAATTTGGCCAACCCAGATAGATAGATAGTGAACACATACACGGAGTGATGGCTTATTCATGTGTAAACAAATGCCTGCTCGAGGCAACCTTTTGGAATATTTTTTATATTTTTTTGCTGCCACTGTGGACAACATGAATCCCGCAGACAGGGAAAAAGGAGGCGGGATCACAGTTGAGCCTAAATTCCATGTGCAGTATGTGTAAAATATGTGACAGGAGCTTGTTCAAGCTTTTTGGTGCTTTTAAATGGGGCTGTAACACTTCATCAAATCAAATCTAACTTGTACTTTGATACCTGCACAGCAGAGTTTTGCCACACATATCATTCTTATCTGCATGCCTACAAAAACACTTCATTAAATTTGTCTTCCTTATTTTCACCTAGCCTTTCCCCATTTAATGTGACGGGGTGTTAATACTTTATGTTCTTTGTACACAAATGTATATTTCTTTAGTGGTCAAAATTATTGTTTTCTGGATAACCTAATGATTTTCAATTCCCTGTAGTGATATTTATAGTAATGTCTGCTCCCTTAAAACCCTGCTGCTTTTGAGCCCAAACTATTTATAATACTGCATCTGAATTTTCTTATGGGAGAAAAAGACATTTCACAGACTAATTTTTTATCCTTGTTTGCATTATAGATATTTTTTGTCAAAGACGTAAAGGTTATAAGGAGTCAAGCAGAGCTACAGTGTTATGATTATCAAACTACAAAGCAACAAGAAAAAAATGTGCAGAGCATTGTCCACTGAGAGTGAGGGTTATGGGCAAACAGTGCCATGCTTCTAGAATTTGCACTAGTCTTCAAATATGATTTATTATTTATTCCCGTTTTAATGTCAGAACCGAGTCCAATAGAAGGAGCATTTTTTTGACCAGAGATTCTTCACTGGTATATCTTATTTATCAACATTCCATCTCTCTCTTGACAATTGAGAACAGCTTTGTTTTTCAAGTCAGTCAGTTGATTTTTGACTTTTTCTAAAAACTCTAAAATCATGTTACAGAGTTAAAATAAATAATATTTTATTATATAATATAAATAAGTAGTATGTATGAATATATTTTATAATAAGGTATAAAAGACAAACACCTTATGTGGCCTAACAATGAACATGTTTATTATAAAATTATGGCTGTCAATTGATGGAAATATTTAATCATGATTATTACACAGATTTTAGGAACATTACATTTGGAAATGTGTGCCATTATTTTTTTTTAAATAATATACAGGTAGAAACCCCATCTACTTTGAATGTTTAATGCAAGCGGTGATTTGTCTCACTGTTTGATGGTCCTTGAACACACCTCTGTTTTCTCCAAAATGCTGACACTATGTGGGAACGCACAGGGTAAGATCTGATCATCTTACTGAGTGCTAATTTGGATATTTCTGGTACACAACCTCTCTGAAAACCTCCAGGCTCATACTGGTGGATGGTGGTTCTGTATTCATTTAATGCTTTTAATTTTGTTACTGTCACAGTTTTACACAATCCAAAATAAAGATAAATTAGATCATATATAAATAGCTACAGCATCAGAAATTAGCTTCTCGACATATCCATGAACAACACTGTACGAGTCATGGAGGAAAACATCTGAGAAATAGGTGCGATAAGGCATGGAAAACGTGGCTGGGGGAACTCCAGGAGTTTGCTGAATCCGGCGTCTTGCATGATGGAAAACAGCTGCTTATGCAGCGTGATGCACTCCATGATTTTTTGGCTGATCGCTTTTTTTTTCCCAGTGCGTCCTTTCCTGGTTGTTTTGCATTACACCAAATTGCAGTTTTGTTATCCATAGGTGAAACTTTTTTTTAAATCCAGACCAGTGACATTTTGTGTAGCAAGGAGGCTTGTTAGCCTCGACAGTGTTGTCAATCATTTGCGTCCAAGTGCAGTTTGATGAGGTCACCAATCGCGCGCCGGTAAAGGCCTCAGGACCCCACAAGCGATTCCAGTAGTAGACTTGGGGAAACCCAGGCATTGCACTATCGGACTTTCATTATCGGAAAAAAAACGATAACGATTCTTTCCGATATCACAAATGATGATTATATCGGACCGGCCGATATTATCGGACATCCCTAGTAATTTATATAATATATACGTACGTATGTTTTACCAACGGGTTGAAAGCGTTTCCCGGGGACTAGCTAGCTGCCAGTAAACAGCTAGCTAACTGGATGCTAATGCTAGCGTGCTAGCTAATGCTATGTCAGTGACACTATTCCCCAAATAGCTAGCATCGGCCAAAATTTTAGCTAGCGGTTCAAAGTGTCAAACTGTCGAGAGATGGCTCACATCTAAAAAACACTCATTAGTTGCGACACTCTCACCCCAAGGATACAAATGACAGATGGCAGTAAAAAAAGACACTCGCAGCGCAATTCTCTCTTCTTCCAGAGGCAACGTACTTCGTGACAACTCAAGTCACAGCGACACGAACATGCACGGTCTTGTCGAAAGAGCCATCTGCCAGGGCTTTGAAGATAAACTTCCATTTAGACGTTGTGGCGTCCGGTGCGTACCGTTAAAGGCGACTTCCAGTAACAACTTTGACAGCTCTAAATAAGCTGTATTGTAGCTTAACTTCCACAACACAATGAATCATTGTTTCCACCAAGGAACCTGTGTTTGAAGCTGATCAGATGTACATGTACAGTAGTAAAACACTGAATACAAAAAATACATTAAAAAGTAATCAAATCAAATAAAAGAACCACTACACTGCATATCTATCTATAATATATTATTACTTTTATAGGCTCTGCGACATGGAAAGCAAACTCGCAACCTGGATCAGGAAAAGATTTCCAAAAAACTAGTAAAACCAGCTGGCATGGAAAACAGAAGCAGGACCCGTGTATAAGATTCATTCATTCATTCATTTTCTGTACTGCTTATCCTCATTAGGGTCACGGGGATGCTGGAGCCTATCCCAGCAGACTTTGGGCGAGAGGCGGGGTACACCCTGGACTGGTCGCCAGTCAATCGCAGGGAACATATAGACAAACAACCAGTCACACTCACATTCATACCTATGGACAACTTATAAACCTCCACCCAGGCATTTAATACATTTTTAGTTCCGTTGTTCTTAACTGATCCGGAGACTTTACCGATCCCCAGCAACTTTGTCTTTATTAAAAACAACTAGTGTTGTACTTTCTTGAAAAGGAATGAAGGGTAGAATTTACATAATAATAAATAAACACATTTATGATGNCAAAGTGTCAAACTGTCGAGAGATGGCTCACATCTAAAAAACACTCATTAGTTGGGACACTCACCCCAAGGATACAAATGACAGATGGCAGTAAAAAAAGACACTCGCAGCGCAATTCTCTCTTCTTCCAGAGGCAACGTACTTCGTGACAACTCAAGTCACAGCGACACGAACATGCACGGTCTTGTCGAAAGAGCCATCTGCCAGGGCTTTGAAGATAAACTTCCATTTAGACGTTGTGGCGTCCGGTGCGTACCGTTAAAGGCGACTTCCAGTAACAACTTTGACAGCTCTAAATAAGCTGTATTGTAGCTTAACTTCCACAACACAATGAATCATTGTTTCCACCAAGGAACCTGTGTTTGAAGCTGATCAGATGTACTTGTACAGTAGTAAAACACTGAATACAAAAAATACATTAAAAAGTAATCAAATCAAATAAAAGAACCACTACACTGCATATTTATTTATAATATATTATTACTTTTATAGGCTCTGCGACATGGAAAGCAAACTCGCAACCTGGATCCGGAAAAGATTTCCAAAAAACTAGTAAAACCAGCTGGCATGGAAAACAGAAGCAGGACCCGTGTATAAGATTCATTCATTCATTCATTTTCTGTACTGCTTATCCTCATTAGGGTCACGGGGATGCTGGAGCCTATCCCAGCAGACTTTGGGCGAGAGGCGGGGTACACCCTGGACTGGTCGCCAGTCAATCGCAGGGAACATATAGACAAACAACCAGTCACACTCACATTCATACCTATGGACAACTTATAAACCTCCACCCAGGCATTTAATACATTTTTAGTTCCGTTGTTCTTAACTGATCCGGAGACTTTACCGATCCCCAGCAACTTTGTCTTTATTAAAAACAACTAGTGTTGTACTTTCTTGAAAAGGAATGAAGGGTAGAATTTACATAATAATAAATAAACACATTTATGATGTAGAATGGGAAAAAATTTAGCTTCCCCTCCTTGAATGACCAGCAGCTGCCACAGCTAGGAGGTGACACCAAAAAATTCAAAGTCAGAGGTTTTCTTCCTGTCACTTTACGCACCAGCAACAAAGGGGCAGTTTTGATGGTAATTGGTGATTAAAATGGTGATCAATGAATCAGTCATCAAACAACTGCCAGAAACTGCTACATCCTTTTCATATTGCAAACTACCAGTTATGTATATCAGTTACTTTACTGATATTGAAAGTGCCTGGAAAAGAGACGTCTACATTGATAAACTGTGTGCCGCCACTTCAACATGCTCTTTTTTTTTTAAAACCCGACAGTGGCTTTGATGTTGCTGACACCTTTTTGGGTTCTGCACAACTGTGATCAAATTAGCACTTCGGAAATGTTCTTCAGGCGAACTCATAGATCCATTCCTGATTGTGTTTAATAATTCTGTATCCAGTCTTCTAATGGTTTTTCAAGGTTTCCTTTTCCCATTTTTGCACAGTTCTAATGGAAGTAACTTCTTTGTGTTACCCAGAGAAAATAATCAGTGCTTGAAAGTCTTCATTTTGCTTGGGTGGGGGTTTTAAATTGTGGTGCTGATAATAAAACAGTAGTTGCCATTGAAAGGGTGTGTGATACACTGTGATTTGTTGAATACATAAAGTATATGTACACTGTATATACAGTACATCCTGGAAACATTACAATTGGTTGTGAATGGTTGTTTGTATGTGCCCTCTGATTGACTGGTGACCAGCCCAGGGTGTGCTGGGATAGGCTCCAGTTCACATTTGATCCAAATGTGAAAAAGAAGAATATAAAATGGATTGATGAACTTTCCAGTTACAGACTGGATGGGTAAGTAACAAACAAGTGCTTCCATGATCTTAGACAAGGGGTGTCCAATGTGTGGCCCAGGGGCCACATTTGTGAAAATACAAATAAACAAATGAAATAAACAACAAAAAAATGCACAAATGTGTAAAAAAAAAAAGAAAGTTTAACTGTTGAGTGCCTTAAATCCCGACGTACGTGCTCCTATGTGCTGGTTATGTTTAGGAACATGGAAGACACTCATGTGGTCCGCGTGGATTTTCAAACCCGCAAAGCTCGCGGGAAAACATTTGGATGCAAATTATTCAAATCTTGCATGCAGCCAGTTCGCAAACACAAAGCCGATAGGCAGGCTGTTTTTTCTTCAAAAATGCGTAATTCTCAGCATATCTAAGTTAGATTGGTTTTAGCCTGTTTATAAAAAAACTACATTACATAGAATTACAATACATAGAATTCATAAACTTGTGCTCTGTGGAGAGGATGGGCCGACTTTGTTAACACAAAACCCGTTTTAATAGTTAAACATGCATAAAACAATTCTAAATACATTTAAACAAAGAATGAAAGGGATACATTAAGATTTAACATCACTTTTACCTTGAGTGAAGACATGATTGTTGACTAAAATGGTGATGTGGCAACGAGATACACACAGGCACCCCCTTTGTGTTTTGCCATGAGTTATTTCTTGAATTCAGTAGTGTTTCTTGCCTTCTTTTTTCAAATGCTGGCACTTGCAACTTTCTTTAGCTCTGTTTTGGGTTGTTTTGCAGCCATGATAAAAAGAAAAGCAGAGACTTGAGATGAGATACACATATTGAGTAATACCAAAAAATAACTCATGGCAAATCACAAAGATGGTGTTGTGTTGACGGGCGGGATAGAGATGACTCCGAGTTCCTTTTTCCATGTAGTACCAAGCTAATAGGCTAAAATGTTATGCCAACATTTAGTTTCGGTTTGCTTACAGAAACACCAACCGCACTCAGACAGTAGGCAGGGCTTGTGCACTAAAGCTGAAAGGAGACACTCACGGCTGCCCTCTGTTTGATCAGGAACTGTAGAGTATCAAAAACATCAAAATGTTCAGCAATTTTGAAAAGAAACTGAAGGGTAAGAAATAATTGCAATCACACAGAAAATACATGTATAATACAGTTCAATCAAAAATGTTAATATTTATTTTGTTTGTTTTTTTCATCATGACATGCCTCCCCTGACTGCACATGGTTGTGCAGTTATTGGTTTCAGACATGCTAATATAATAATAATATAATAATAAAATAATATTATAATACTATAATAATAATATAATAATAATATTAATATTTAATACTGTTAACACTAATGAACCCCTTTCGCTTACATTTTGTCATTAAAATTGAGTTCACTTCAAAGGTAGGTAGGCAGGTAAGGATCACAGACCCAGGGTCACACCACGCAGTAGATCAAGGAGACTTTTAATTCACACATAAAAGCAGGTTACAGCTCAACTTTAGGAGACGGTGCAAAACAGGGTGTCAAAAAGGGAAAAGACACTAACCAAAAAAAAGAGGCACCGTGGAAAAAACACTAACTGGCAAACCTTAGATTAGGAATAGACAAAACATATAAAATTACGAAAAAATAACCAGCACGGTTCCACGAGGCGCTAGGAAGACGTGAGGTAAACTGTGGCAAGTTTAGGACAAAGCAAATCACTAGTTGGGTGAGCGAAGAAGGCTGAAAACTCCAGGACGACCTCCGTGGCCTACAGGTAAAGCAGTACAATCCCACGTCCTCCTCCTGCAGCCAGGTGGCTAAATACTCCTAATGGCCAAGTGGCTACAGGTGTGCCTCCTGACACCGCCCTTTCAGGAATTCACCGGATCTAAAGAGGGGACAAGAAAAAAAAGAAAAAAGGTAACCAAAGCAACAAAACCAGAACGTAACACCCCCCCCCCTATTTTAGATTCCCAATGAGGATTGTTAACGTGTTAATCTGTATGACTGAGGCTACACCATTACAATGAACATATTCCTGGAATATTCAAGACGAACGAAAGGGTCAAGCAAAAGAAGACCTTCAGCGGGATGTTTCTCCTTTTAGCCTTCTGTTAAATTAACTTTGCTTCCCTCTGGCACTGTACTGTACAGTTCCCTCCATGATCTTTTTGGCTTGACTTTGATGGCCGTAATTAAATGACTGACTTGAAGGCTGTTTGACTTTTTTAAGACTGACTGTGACCGCGTGTTATCTTCATTCAGTCAAGTTCACACCATTTGGTGTTGAAGTAGGGAGTAAATAGGGAGAAAAGGCTGCTGCTAGCAGCCTTGAAGGAGGCAGCTGTGATTCACTCACTTCAATCCAGATGTGAGCTGCTTGAAGCTTGGTCTTAACGAAGCAAAATGGTTTTAAAAAAAACTTATTTTTTACTTTAATTTTGCCTGAGCCTTGAGACTGCTCAGCATGAGCACAATAAATTCCTCTTTAAGCATTAAGATACAAAATGAGAAAAGTGTCAGGTTGCAGCCCATAAACACAAGGAATGCACAGTAATTCAAGCAGACAGCTATTTTAATGCAAAACCATTTCAATGGCGGCTGCGCATTGCAAAGATTTATTTACATACTGTGGACTACAACATAATACGCTTGGGAATTTTCATTATTTGGCTTTAGCCTTGTGGAAAGTCAATTAGAATTAGGCTTGGGCATTGTTTGTATTTGAGCGATTTTGTTTCTGATTCCCATTCCTCATTTTGATTCTGATTCTTTTCAGAGGTAGGGCCATAAAAGTTTGCATGGTTTGAATGAGCATGCTAACCTAAGTTCTTGGATGAAATGTCTGAATGTCCCCATGAATTTTTTTATATTAGATGCACTTTTTATGAATTACTTTACTGGGTGTTGGCTGCGACAGGGAGAACTGGAGAGGAGTGTTTGGGAGGAACGGCCCCCCCTGATCTTAGCCCGAGCAGTGTTTTGTCATTGGACTTCTGTGCTCGTCACGGATTGTCTATAACGAACACCATGTTCAAGCATAAGGGTGTCCACATGTGCACCTGGCACCAGGACACCCTGGGCCGCAGTTTCGATGATTGACTTTGTGGTTGGGTCGTTGGACTTGCGGACACATGTTTTGGACACTCAGGTGAAGAGAGGGGCGGAGGTGTCAACCGATCACCACCTGGTAGTGAGTTGGTTCCGAGGGTGGGGGAGGATGAAGATCAGACCTGGCAGACCCAAACACATTGTGAGGGTCTGCTGGGAACGCCTGGCAGAGGCCCCTGTCAGAAGGAGTTTAAACTCCCACCTGCGGGAGAGCTTTGACCATGTTCCGAAGAAGGCAGTGGACATTGAGTCTGGGTGGGCGATGTTTCGTGCCTCCATTGTCGATGCGGCTGATCGGAGCTGTGGCCATAAGGTGGTCGGTGCCTGTCGTGGCAGTAATCCCAGAACCCGTTGGTGGACACCAGCAGTAAGGGATGCCGTCAAGCTGAAGAAAGAGTCATATCAGGCCGTCTTGGTCCATGGGACTCTGGAGGCAGCTGACAGGTACCGGAAGGCCAAGCTGTCTGCAGCTCTGGCAGTCACTGAGGCAAAAACTCGGACATGGGAGGAGTTTGGAGAGGCCATGGAAAACGACTTCCGGATGGCTTCAAAGAGATTCTGGACCACCATCCGCTGTCTCAGGAGAGGGAAGCAGTGCACAGTCAACACTGTGGGGACGGTGTGCTGCTGACCTCGACTCGAGATGTTGTGGACCGGTGGAGGGAATACTTTGAAGACCTCCTCAATCCCACAGACACGCCTTCCAACATGGAAGCAGTGCCTGGGGACTCTGAGGTGGGTTCCCCTATCTCTGGGGCTGAGGTTACCAAGATGGTCAAAAAGCTCCTTGGTGGGTGATTGGTGGATGAGATCCCCCCAGGTTTCCTTAAGGCCCTGGATGCTGTGGGCGTGTCTTGGTTGACACGACTCTGCAGCATCGCATGGACATCGGGGTCTGTGCTCCTGGACTGGAAGACCGAGGTGGTGGTCCCGCTTTTCAAGATGGGGGACCGGAGGGTGTGTTCTAACTATAGTGGGATCACACTCCTCGGCCTACCCAGCAAGGTCTATTCGGGGGTTCTGGAGAGGAGGATCCACCGGATAGTCGAATCTCGGATTCAGGAGGAGCAGTGTGGTTTTCGTCCTGGTCGTGGAACTGTGGACCAACTCTATACTCTTGGCAGGGTCCTTGAGGGTGCATGGGAGTCTGCCCAACCAGTCTACATGTGTTTTGTGGACTTGGAGAAGGCATTTGACCGTGTTACTCGGGGAATACTGCGGGGAGTGCTCTGGGAATATGAGGTACTGGACCGACTAATCCAGGCGGTTCGTTCCCTGTATGACCGGTGTCAGAGTTTGGTTTGCATTGCCGGCAATAAGTCGGATCCGCCAGGGCTGCCCTTTGGCACTGATTCAATTCATTACTTTCATGGACAGAATTTGTAGGCGCAGCCAGGGCGTTTGGTGGCCACAGAAATCGGTCTCTGCTTTTTGCAGGTGACGTGGTCCTGCTGGCTTCATCGAGCAGTGACCTTCAACTCTCACTGGATCGGTTTGCAGCTAAGTGTGAAGCGGGTGGGATGAGAACCTTGTCTTTCAGCTGGCCTGGGAACGTCTCGGCATCCGCCGGGAAGAGCTGGACAAAGTGGCCGAGGAGAAGGACGTCTGAGCTTCCCTGCTTAGGCTGCTGCCCCCGCGACCCGACCTCGGATAAGCAGAAGAAAATGGATGGATGGATGGAGGGTGGGGCACAGTGATAATGTCATGAACAGGCAATTGTTCTTGCTGGTGATGGTTGCTGTTTTGAAGAAACAACGTCGGCACATCCTCCCCACAGAGTACAAGTCTGTGAGTTCCTGGCCTGCAAAAGGTGACTCTAGACAACTTCGGGCATCACACTATGTTTGATTCTGGCTGCAGTGAAATATCTACAGTAAGTCTGAAGGCCTTATTTTTTGTTGTTAGAACCTGCAGGCAGAAATACCCAGTGTCATCCTGGATTCAAGGCGCTGACGTGTTGATAGACTGTGAGAACTGGAGTAGATGTGTGTGCGTCGCAGCTGTTGACAGAACCACTGTAACATTTACATACCTCTGAAATGACAACAGTCTTCTCTTTAAGCCGTAAAATGCTGAGGTCGTGCACCCTTTTCTCAGTACGATTCATTACCTTTCTCTTTTGTGCGATTCATGTGTTTGTTATGTCGTGTATCTCTGATATCTGCAACTCTGATATAAACAAACAAAGCTGTCACAAAATACATTGCGCGATCACATGGGAGTATAAGAGATTTGGTCTCTTCATATTTGCTCCCTTCATATTTTAGATTTTTGGCTCATTCTTATTGATAGTTAATGGTTAGTTAATGACTTCTTCAGGGTCTTGTTGATATTTCAGATCAACATTTGCAATAAAAGTCAAACACATCAATTATCACGCTCTTCAGTTACCATTGTTCATTCAAAGGAAGCTAAAAAGCTAGCTAGCAGTGTCATGGTTTCTCACCAAGTTGGCTCACCATAAAACACCGCCATTACCACTTCAGCACGGCAAGTTGCTCATAATGATATCAGAAGGGATGACGTAGTGACTACACAAAAGCATAAACCCGCTGGATCTACAGCAGAAGGATGAAAGAGCAAAGCCACTGGTTGCAGACCAGCCGGTGGCGTTCATTTATTTTTTTGTTGAGAAAAAATTTAAATATGAGCCAGTGACATCCAACAAGACAGAGATCTGTTATATATATATATATTTTTTTTTTTATTATTTTTTTTTTAAGCAGGACAAGTCCTTATTTAAGGAAGATATTAATTTTATCCTGTTCATTCTGTTATTAACTGTTAACATAACTGTTAACAGTTAATATTTATATTTTTATATCATTGCATGCCACAAAATAGCAATCGCAATACATTCCGAAACAGAATTGAAAAATGATACAGTATGTGTTATTGTAGGAGCCTGATTGTGAGCTGATCCAGTAACAGGAAAGCTCAGTTTTGAGTGCATTATACGTTTCTTCTAGCCTCACGATAGGTGAATCACAAGCTTAAAGTATCCACAGCAGGTCATCTGTCAGGGCTGCTGACAGTACCAGCTGCTCTGTTCCGGTTGCCAGGGGTACAGGCAGGTTAGAGGGTGTGCCTCCTGCAGTCATGGTTCTCTTCCCTAGAACAGGGACTGAATGTACAGTAGAGCCAAGCCTCTAGTGGTGCTGTGCAGGCCCGGGAGGACAACACAGTAACAGCAGAACTCATCCAAAATGAGAAACAAACAACAACAGCAGAAGGAAAGGAGGAGCAAGTTGCCTTGTAGCTATTTATGAACAGAATTCAGGGTCCTTGGTTCAAAATGGGTCAAGGAGGATGTATCAAAAGCATTGTTTGAAAGTGGGCATGTGCTATTTATACTACAATGTTGGTGAAACATTACAAATCATCAGTTAAATATAATATACAGTATAAAGGCCGGCAATTTTATTCCCCCGTTTGAGAGGATTTTTTTATCTCTTTTAAATGTCACACTCCATCCAGCTCCCTTGCTGGTTTGTGTACACAGAGCTTATCCAAGCTCCTTACGCTCAATTATAAATGAACTTGATGAGACCAGTGAACCAAAGCAGTAAAGCTGTGAGCTATAAAATGAAAATATTGAGCCGAAAGACAAGACTCCAGCATCAGGTGATAATTAGTCACCGCATGAGGCTCTTTTCTGGTCATGCGTGGTCGTGTCAGCCATTGTTGGTGTAACAAAAGGAGTTTTGTTTAGTCAGAATGATTACCCTGCATGTGTATGAGCAGTCAGGCCTCTGTATTGACATAATGACAAGCCAAGAAAAAGATGTTTTAACAAGCTTAGTATCAATTGTGCTGCAAGCAGTGCATGTTTGAGGTGAACCACTCACTCTGTCACTGGTTTTCGCAAATATATGAATTAATAAATCATGCTGTTTCCTGGAACCAGTGAAGCGCGAGGGGTTATTGTAATTCTAATTCTTTAATCAGTCTAATAATACTGGATGACATTGCAGGTATGTTGAAGCCTATCCAAGATGTCTGTGGGCACGAACCAAGGAACGCTCTGGACTGGTCGCCAGCCAAAAAGTTAGAATATTATGCAAATAAATTCATACTATTGCCAAACAAATACAGTATTTATGAACATTGTATGAGGAGAAGGTTGAATTATTTAGGGAAAAATCAGTAAAAAAGAACAAAGACCAAAGTTATGCTTTTTCACATGCATCACAAAGTTTAAATGCCATTTTACCTTGAAATATATATAACTTCTTAGCATATGTACATGTGTTGGTTTACAAAATATCAGAGTGGCTATTGCATTCTTTCATTTTGCTGTATGTGGTCCTTGCTGGAAAATGTTTGGACACCCCGGTGTTACTGTCAATTAATTAACCAACTAACATGCTTGTACACATCCTGAATAACATCATGAAGTGCCATAAGTGTGTATGTATTATACTGTAAATGACATGTAGACAGCCCAATAATTGCATGAAAAATGAGTGATACACTTTAAAACCAGGCACGATACGATTATTTATAAACGTTGACATAACCTGTGTAAAGTAATGCCTTCCAAATAAATGACACTTCACACCAGAAATGGGAGCATGGGAGCAAAACACCTAATATTCGTTTCTGCTCGTTTTAAACTTTCAAGCCAAAAAACACCTTTACAAGCACAAGAGGTAATATCCATCCCCTTAAAGAGGGTCACAATTCAAGTGTTCCAACAGTGACGCTAATTCTCCAAGATAATTACCCGCCTTGAGACACTTTCTGGAAGGAACTGACAATTAACTTTGTGCCTTCCTCCATAATCTTTTCTATTTTTCTTTCTAAACTTTAGGAAGTGGAAGAATCATGAGTACCCTTTTTCACAATAAGAAAAAAGAAAAGTTAGTTCAATGATGAGGGAGGAGGAAGACCACAGTAGCCTCAGCGTAGTACTTTGGCAGCATACTAAACATCAGCAGTCTTGAGGGCGAGAGGCTGTGACGTCGGCTGTGAGGGAAGCTCAGGTAAAAACTGCAGATGTGTCGTTAGTTTAAGCACAATTAAATAGTGGCAGAGGGTCCAAGTTTGCTTTGTTTTTCTGTTTTGTGTCCTTGGTTTTCCCTTTGGCCCAGACCAGCTGCTCCTGCAAGGAGGCCACATCGATTCTGCCAGTGACACAAAGTCCAAAAGGCAGAATAACCACTTCCTTCTGGACCAAATGGCACTTGACCAGGTGGCATCAGGCTGAAGGACTCACCTTGACTCAGCATGCTGGTCTGTAAGTCCCTTAGGTTTTATCCAGAACACATTGAAACATCTACTGAGTTTCTACATTTAAATATTAAAATGTGTTCCAGGGTCAAACTGTGGCATAATAAAAGGCTTTTTTCATTTACCGCTGAAAAACAAAGAAAATTAATTAATAGTAACTATTAATTCAGCACAGAATGCGTTATTAACATTTATTTTTTGGTCTGGTTACTGGTTACGTCAGCACTGGTGCCATTTTTATACCGGGTTTTGGTACGCATTCCTAATTCACGGTACAGACAATGTTTTAAAAAAACATTTCACACTAATTCAAGTGTAAAAATAAATTGTCCACTGTTTATATTACAAACCAGCGAAACACTCAGTCTTTACTTCACTAATGAATGAACGGTCCACTGATTTGAGCTGCAAAGGCATCCATTTTTTACCTTTAAGTTGTCATAAGTTGCCCTGTGATTGACTGGCGACCAGTCCAGGGTGTACCCCGCCTGTCGCCCAAAGCCAGCTGGGATAGGCTCCAGCATACCCGCGAGCCTAATGAGGATAAGCGGTAAAGAAAATGAATGAAGTTGTCATAAGTGTAAAAATAAGTTAACCACTAAAAAAAAACCTCATAAATGACAACATGCGTGATAGCGGTGGAATTTTCTTCTCTTACAAAGTACATGGAGCACCAACAGAAAAATATACATCAAGCTACATGGAGGTTCTGGAGAAGCAGGAGTGCTGGTTGTCAATGATATCGACATGGATACATACTAAACATCATATAATCATGACAATAAGGATAAAGGAGTTTATTTAAAAAAAAACCAGTAAGATTACATTCAATACCACAAACCTGAAAGGGCCCGCTCAACAAACTATTCAAATCAGGAACTCAAGTACTTACATTTAATGACACTCACAGTACAACACCAAGACAGCGAGATGACGATCCGGAAACCAACAGGGGAAGAAGGATGGAAAAAGGAGGGGGGGGGGGAAGGACATATAGGGTATAGATATAGGGTATAGGCATGTATGTATATGTTTGTAATATATATATGTATGTATTTATGTCTACATATGATAATATGTGTGTATACATGTATATATGTATTAGTAAATCATGTGAGAAGGGGGTAGAATAAATAAGCTCTGCTTCTTCCTACTCCTTTTCGGACATGTAGAACTGAGGAATGTAGAACATGTCCATGTAGCTTGATGTATATTTTTCTGTTGGTGCTCCAAGTACTTTGTATCTTTCCCTGCTTCTGAAACAAATTAAACCAAACCAAAACCTTTCCGAGAGTATCTGCCTTGTTAGAATATTCTCTCTGTAAAAAGAACAGATGTTGCCCACTCTACTTTCACATAATGGTATTATGGTATGTCCCACATGGTGTGACCATCAAAATAAAGTTCCTCGTGTGAGCAGAGCTGAGAGTGAGAGCTGAATGTGCAAAAGGGGGGAAAAACGGGGAGCTGAATTTCCCTCCTTGGGACTCTTGTAATTCACTTCAAAGTGATAACCTCAATATTGTCAATACATTTTCACACAGCGCCTCCGTGAATCACCACCTTACCGCGGTGGAGGGGTTTGACTGCCCGAGTGATCCTAGGAGCTATGTTGTCGGGGGCTTTATGCCCCTGGTAGGGTCTCCAAGGCAAACAGGTTCTAGGTGACGAGCCAGACTAAGAGTGATTCAGAAGACCCTTATGAAAAAAAAACTAA
>QODF01000040.1:62425-72750 GCA_024372805.1 Oostethus manadensis
GCATTGCCAGCAGTAAGTCGAGCTTGTTTCCGGTGAACGTTGGCCTCCGCCAAGGCTGCCCTTTGTCACCGATTCTGTTCATAATCTTCATGGACAGAATTTCTAGGCGCAGTCAAGGTGTTGAGGGAGTCCAGCTTGGTGACCTTAGGATCTCGTCTCTGCTATTTGCAGACGATGTGGTCCTTATGGCCTCATCAGGCTGTGACCTTCAGCGTTTACTGGAGCGGTTTGCAGCTGAGTGTGAAGCTTCTGGGATGAGACTCAGCACCTCCAAATCCGAGGCCATGGTTCTCAGTCGGAAACGGGTGGACTGTACCCTCCGGGTTGGGAGTGAGGTCTTGCCTCAGGTGGAGGAGTTCAAGTATCTCGGGTTCTTGTTCACGAGTGAGGGAAGGTTGGAGCGTGAGATCGACAGACGGATCGGTGCAGCATCTGCAGTAATGCGGTCGCTGTACCGGACCGTCGTGGTGAAGAGAGAGCTGAGCCGGAAGGCAAAGCTCTCTGTTTACCGATCAATCTACGTTCCCACCCTCACCTATGGTCATGAGTTATGGGTCATGACCAAAAGAATGAGATCGCGGATGCAAGCAGCGGAAATGAGTTTCCTTCGTAGGGTGGCCGGACTCACCCTAAGAGATAGGGTGAGGAGCTCGGCCATCCGTGAGGAGCTCAGAGTAGAGCCACTGCTCCTTCACAGAGGAGCCAGAGAGGAGCCAGTTGAGGTGGCTCGGGCATCTAGTCCGGATGCCTCCCGGGTGCCTCCCTGGTGAGGTGTTTCGGGCATGCCCAGTTTTGGAGAAGGCCCCCGGGAAGACCTAGGACACGCTGGAGGGACTATGTCTCACAGCTGGCCTGGGAACGCCTTGGCGTCCTCCAGATGAAGTTGGAAGAGGTCGCTGGGGACCGGGAAGTCTGGACTTCCCTACTGAAGCTGCTGCCCCCGCGACCCGGACCCGGATAACTGGAGGAAAATGGACGGATGGATGGTTCTTCAAACAGAAAAAGAAAAAGTTCATTGACAGTCACCTACAGTTTGACTATTTCTACACTATACCAGCAACATGTGGACATAATGTCTGCTATGTTATTCTAACTCTACTAGAGTCACTTTAGATGCACTTTTAGAAGAATGAATGATATGATGGAACTAAAAATATACCACATGTTGTTATTATTATTTAGCTCATAATATAACGATCGATGAGTTTGCTGGCATGGCGGCTCTAACTGACCACCTTGCACAAAGGTCATTTTCTGACAGCGGCCATATCTCCCAAAGGTCAGAAATGTTGCGCCATTTGAAAAAGAGGCTGACCTGCCAATATACTTCCAGCATGTCTTTTTCATCACTCTGCTAAAACCACACCTTGTTTGCAGAAGAGTTTGCTGATGTGAGAGAGACTGAAATATAGGAGGTGCAGTTTTGATCGACACATATTTGGAGTTCATTATGCAGCCAAGACATGGCAATATATCAGGCACCTCGGTTTTTGTTATCAACCAAAGGGTCTGTCAAAAACCGAAAGGTATGAAATTAAAAAAAAAATCCAAATAATCCGTTCCAGATACCCGAAAAATATTAACATAAAGTGCATTTTTTCATGCAAAAAAAATTGGAAAATACATATGAATGAAGAATCAAATGAATACATGAAGATTTAATACCAGCTTTACCTTTACTGAAGACTTGTTGGCAAAGACGGTAGTGAGCTCAAAGGGAGAAGGGAAAACCAACTTTTTTATTAAATTCTATAGTGTGTCACCGTTAGACGACAGCATTGCGGTGATGACCCTATGATGCGAGAGACAAGACCACGATGCAGGTAAAAGTGTTTTAATAATTACCAAAGTCCAGTGGCCGGGAGAAACAATAGCAGTCCTTTGCGTAACGACAAACAGAAGACAATGCTCCAACACAGAGAGAAGCCACAGGCTCAACTAAATAATGACATGAAACGAGGTGCAGGTGTGCAGGAGCAGAAAGGTAAGGTGGATAACAGAATGCTCCAACCAAGAGGCGACCCCGCGGAGACGGCCGACGACAATTTTTGGGGCGACATGGCTGCTTAATTTGAGTGCATGCTGCGCGACTATGAGGCACTAGGAGGCTTCATGGAACGGGTGAGACAGCTGAAGGCCGACATCAGGCAGCTAGATATGCCTGCTGGTTTCCCGGCCCACCTCCAGCCCCTTCGCCACCAGTCTGGTTCTTTAGGGGACATCTGGGTCTGTCCCTTGAGGGGGGAGCTAGGGTCGGCTGTGCCTTTTCACCCACACGGCGTCTTCATATTCCAGTCGAACCGAGGCCCCCGCCCGTTGCAGCAGCGCCACCTGCAGCTGCCGCTCCAGCGCTGCTCAAAGCTCCGCCCGCAACTGCGGCTCCAGCGCTGCCCAAGGTCCGACTAAGGCCCCGTCCACTGCAGCTCTGCCTCCCAAGGCTCCCAAGGCCCCGTTCTCTGCAGCTCCGCCTCCCAAGGCCCCATCCGCTGCAGCTCCACCCCCCCCAAGGGTTTGTGCACTGCAGCTCCACCTCCCAGGGCGCCGCCCGCCGCGGCTCCGCCTCCCAGGGCGCCGCCCATGAGTCATACGCATCCCACAGCTCCCGCTTGGCTCATGTGCTGTCTCCCGGAGGCGTCTCGCCGTCTCCGCAATGCAGCTTGCCCCAGCCGTCCCCCGGATTAATTTGGTTGGCTTCTACAGGTTCACCAAGGGGTCATGTGGGCGACCAACCGCCGGTCCTCCCACCGCCCATCCCTCTTTTGACTTAGGACGTCTGGAATCCGTCCTTGAGGGGGGGTATTGTCACGCTCTGGGTTTTAGTTTGCATGTCAGTCTGTTTAGTTTCCATTATTAGGCCTTTGTTTCTGTTTCATGCCTTTATTTTGTAGTCACTTCTTGTTTCCATTCTGTCGTCCACCTTACCTTTCTGCTCCTGCACACCTGCACCTCGTTTCATGTCATTATGTAGTTGAGCCAGTAGTTTCTCTCTGTGTTGGAGCTTTGTCTTCTGTTTGTCGTTACGCAAAGGACTGCTAGTCTTTCTCCCGGCCACTGGACTTTGGTAATTATTAAAACACTTTTACCTGCATCGTGGTATTCTTTCTTGCATCCTGGGGTCGTCGCCGCAATGCTCTCGTCTAACCGTGACATAGTGTTTCCCATCTTTCTTATCAAAGTGCTCCCATTTGCCACTTTTTTGACTCCATGGCAGGTTGTTTTTTGCATCCATATTCAAAAAAAAAACCCCAAGACTTATGGTGTAACTGTGCTAGTTAGCAAAGAACTACAGTCATTGGGTGATGATGTCATAGCGGGACAACAGAGCTTCCAGGGTTGAGAGGAAGTTAATAGGCCAGAAAGTGTTGTTAGGAAGACCTGAACTTTCATTAAACCAATAAAATTTGTATATTTTTACCTAATTATTATTGTGAGATTTGGTGGCGTGTGTGATTTAAGATGGCGGAATTAACAACAACACTTGTTTGTTATGTGCAATATTCAATAATAACCAAGACAGTGTTCAAGAACCAAGGCAGAAATTTGGCAAAAATGTTGGCCGAAAACAGGGGCGTTCAAAAACCGAGGTTTGACTGTATTTGTAGATTCAAGTGTGGAACGTTTGGCTCTTGTAGCAAGACCATCAATTACCACCAGGTGCAAATAAAGGAACTGTGAAAATGTCAAAGTATAAACTTAAATACCTCAAATTTAAAATCACAATTTAAATCAAAATTAAAATAATCAAGTAAATAATAATAAACTATCATGACACCTTAATTAACTCTACAGGCAATGCTGTAAGTAACATTGTAAGTAATTCTTAACTGTCATTCAAGTGTAAAAACAAGTTAAGCACTGTCAATTTTAACAATAAAACAATGAAACCCTCAGTTAGAACGTGATGACAGAGAAGGTACAATGTTCTAGTGAAATGCGTCTAATGTTACTCTATGTCATTGGACACTTTGTGAGGTACACGGACTTCTTGTGTGACATTGTGTCGTTGTGTGACTTCAGAGACACATTTTCCCTCAAAAAAGGAGAGATCTCGCCTGAGATGTTGGGGGCACCATCACAATCTGGGGTGCTTTTTTCTTCAATGGAACATTAGTGCTTCAGGTGGTACGGGGGCGTCAAATGGCAACTGGCTATGTGGATTATCTAGTATCTATCTATCTAGTCGAAAAAATGTTTGTCTCACTCCAATTGCTTCTTCCTACATTTTGAAGCTCTACTTATAACCTCCTTAATTTTTTTGATCAAAATGGTAGTTGGCTGTTAGTCAAGTGTGACATCCACCTGTTCTGTAAAATGTACAGTATATAACAGCACTGCGCAAGTCAGAATCTTTGTCATTCATTGTTTGTCATTTGCTGTCAGTCATTCATTTCTGTTATATAATGACTCCAGCTCAATGTCATCCTGTCTGGTAAAGTTCTCCCACATCTGTATCCTATAGTCTGTCCAATAATTGCATCCTTTGTCCATTGCCATATTATCACCTTTTAAGCATCTTTTAATTATAAATTGACTTAAAATGTGAGTTGACGGACACCGAACGAGGGAGAGTTCAATGAAGGATAAGGATCAGCATGGTAAACAGCAACTGCTCATGGGTTCTTTTTTCATTCATTTAGAACTGTCTCGCAGGTGCATATCCATAAAGGTATTTAAAGATGTATGAGCAAATATCTTCTGAAATGCTTCCTATTTGGTAAATACTACAAAGAATTCTCATCAACAATCATAGGAGCAACTTTTATATTCCAAGATCGCTATGAGTGCAAATCCCATTTCCAGCCTTGATAATACATCAATGTTCCTGCAACGAAATATAAGAGGAGCAAAATGGATCATGGCTTTGCCGTGTCTGAAAATCTCAGCAAAGGTTTGTGTACGTACGTCGTATCTAAGGAACCAACCCTGTCAGCTGTCGTTGCTTTGAGTCATCTCGATATCATTAGCACGCTGCAGCAGTGGTTTCGAAAGCAGATGCCAGATGCTGTACTGCAGACTGGAGAGCTGTGTTGGTCAAATTAGTTCTCCCTAACAGCACATCTGGGTGTTTACCTTAGAAGAGCTGCACTGAGGAAGATTTCAATTCAAAATTGTCAATACAGAAAAACGCCTGTCTGCTTTGACCACCATGCTCATCTTGTCCACATTCCGCATACATTATAATATGTATTATTTTCTATAGCAATTTGAACATGCAACCATACTTGCATGTGTGTTAAATACATTACTGTGCAAAAGGTTTGGGTCCCCATAGTCTTTGTTGTTGACACTACTTTTCACAGACATTATTTGCACATTATTTTTGGCTGTGTTCAATCACGGCACATCATAAAAAACATGTAAAAAGTAGGGCCGTCGAATATAGCACATTAAAGGTGGAAACTAATTGATTAAATAATTATATAATTTTTTAAAAACATAATTAACACATATGTATCATGGCAAGCCATTCCTCTCTGTTAAGATGACAGATGGAGGCACAGTATACACCATAAATGCATCTCCAACTCACAAAGGCGTTTCTAGTTTGCTTAGTATCAACACTTGCTCCTTGTAACTAGACGGTCGAGAGATGCATTCACAGACACTCCGAACAGTGTCTTTGCATAATAAGTATTGCGCATGTATGTGTGGTCTGTATAAACAGAAATGCAAAGAAAAACAATACATGCATATTCTTATCTCTCACTTTGTGTCTCTTAATGTGGAAGTACAGCTTGCTAGATATAATTATGTTTGGAAATCCCAGAATATAAACTCAAAACATGTGATTTCATCTTAAATGATGTGGTGTATTTGAACGCAAACTGCAATCAAATCTTGTGGTACTATTAAAAAATATATAGTGTTAGGTAAACATATTTACAGACATGAGTGCTATGTTTTAGCTTGATTTATTGTTTTCAGTTCAGCTGTTAATACATAAAAATATATACAGTATAATCCTGGCCTGACATGTATCTATCAATATGTAGAGCAAAAAATGGGATATTTCACTATATTGCACTCGCAAAAACATACAGGTCAGATATAACAATTGTGATGATTGGACCCCACATTTGGATTTTTGGCTATCAATACATACTTACCTTAATGTTTTATTATTGTGGAGTAATTTAATAATAAAGTCTAGCTTTTTGCTTTGCAGCTGGTGTATGTTCATTGCAAAACAAAGCGTTTCTAACTAGCCTGACGACAGCAGATACGATAGGTAACAATTGTTATTGGATTTCCAAAGGTCCTGTACTTCATCAATATGTTTGTGGCAGAAATTGTGTGTGTATTTTGTAAGCAGAAACTTACAGAAACAGAAGCAGAAAGAGAAAATTATTTTACAGCAAACTTTTTCCATCCAAATAGGATGATAACTAGCTAGCTCAGTAGTGTGCTATGCTTAAAAGGCTTGTCACTTCAGAGATCCCATAGCCTGCGCACAAGCGCAATGTGATGTAAATAAAGCTCTTTGGCTAACAATGGTGTTGGAGTGTAGCTCTATAAATGTCAGATTCATGTCAGACAGCCATGAATATATATTAATGAACTGACAAAAGTCATTGTGAGGAAGTACACTGGATGATCTTTTTATAATGCCATGTACAATGACCCACATTGCGTTGCATATACAACAATGACATGTCGCATTGCTGCATGTTACCAGGGCTCTAACTACAAAATATTCTATTTAATAATACTGAATCCTATTTTCAGAAATTACTTATTACACTACAATTCCTGGTGTATACGATGCAGCAGTGTTGAAGCCACACACACTAAATTTAGAGAGAAAAACATTTGTACATACAGTATATAAGCAATACTGGACTGTAAGTTGCACATGTCCGCGGCATAAAAATACTTTTTTTTTTTATTGTGGCGCACACAAGTCCATGAGGACCAGGTAGCTTTTTACTAAACAGGCCCCAATAATGAGTTCAATGAGCTCTTCAGCCCATTGGAAAGAGGAAGACATTACTCACTATGACTCATTTTAGATAGACGGCTAAAATCATTGCACAGCAAATTAACGCTCAAAAGGTAGCTTAGAAATATAAAAGAAATATACCAGTATGAGTTTAAAATAAAAATGAACTATTTTACATTCTTTGCCATTATGTATTTCTCCCAGCAAAGCAGCTCATTGACGTGCAATGACTGCCGGGCCACCAGAAGGAACTCCAAAGGGATGTTTATTGGCCGGTGGACTGCTCTGCTGGGAAAATGAGTTGACAAGCTACAATTCCCTTATAGCTTGTGATAGACCCCTGCCAAAGAAAGAGCTACCCTTTTCTCACAGACTGAACAGCAGAGTATTTAAATGATTAATAGCTGTCCCGAAGTATAGGAGATGTCACGACATTAGAACATGGTCATAAAGTAGCCCAACCATTGTGTAAGCCACAGGGTTCAAAATTTAAGGAAAAAGTGGGGTTTTACACATCAGAAATTACGCTGAATTATTCTACTACTTTATCCTGTTTGGGTCTGAGCCCAATTAACTGCAATAAATGAGGGACAATTGTTTTGTTTTTAATCAAACTTTCCTTTTACTGTATGGTATAAAGTCATAGACCACAAATGAGCAATACTTTATTAACCACATGTGGAAATTGTTTGTGTATTTTTAGAGTACGTCTGCTAACGTCTGTCTTTCTATTTACTTGTGTCAAAAATGACTGCTGTGACAAAAACAACAAGATTTGTCTCAGATGTTTTCACGCTATTATATTTGTATATTCACACACTGTACAGAGATTTCTTTTAATGGTTCATTCAGGCAGTTTTTGTTTTATTTAACTGTCACATAATTTTTAGTGGCATTTTTTGATGCACATATGTATGCATGTGGCATGTCCTAATATTACAATACAATAAATATTACAACACACTGTATTCTAAATGGCTTTTGAGTACACATTTGTTGGATTGGTGTAGATGATGCTTTCACAGTCTTGAGGATGCAGCCTCTTCACTGCCCTTCTGTTGTTAATCTCGTCCAAGAGCTCAGTCAAAGTCAAATGCAGCAAGGACTCGCTCTGTTAATATCTGGAGCCAAACCAGATTTGAGCAAGCAAGCAACAATATTCTTTCATTATCTTCTCTGCGGGGATGCAGAAAAGCTGCTGGCATGATTACTCTCTTTTTTAAGTTCCACTAGCTTGATTTGGTTTCTTTAACAGAGAATAGTCACAGTTAGTGTTCACTTTTTAGACCCAAGACAGCATTAATTTCATTTATTAAATAACTTCAATTGTAATGAAAATGAGGCTATTTTTCACACCGATTCTTTAGTTCGATTAAAAGCAGCAAGCAAGCGACTCGTGTCATTGACTTGGGTTTTAAGGCACAAATTTAAGCCAATCTCATGTTGTAATACATCTTCCTTCAACTGGCGGAGATGGTGATTTTTGTGTTACTAAGGGGCAGAAAATATCTGATAAGTTTCCAAAAAAATGTGTCAGTTATTTTTTAATGAGAATTAGAGTAATAGTAAGTAGTAAGTGATAAGTAATAATTGCAACTGGTTTAAGTAATTCCGGTAGAAATTGAGTTGCAATGCTCTAACGCAACTGTAATGTAGAATAAATGGTGAAATATCCTATTGTAAATGTGTTGAAATGTATTCACTGCCTGAGAAACGAACCAGCAACAAATCAGCTTGGAACCATTGTACTACATTGTACAACAAACATTTTTTCTAAAATGATTGTGACCAAAATGATCACAGTTATCATCAAGGTATTACTGAATGTGCTGAAAATGTAGTGATCACATACTGAAGTCTGCAAAGTTTTATTTATAACATGCACACACACACAATATACTTTTAAATTGCAAACTCACGTGCACGCCGTCTTCTGAATGCTTGGCACTTTTCAGGCTTGAAAGGGCAAGTGACGGGGCAAAGCATAATGGAAAAGCAAAAGTCCCGCTAGACAGCCTGCATTCCCTGAATGAGCTGAACATTTTGGTGATGGAAGGGTTTAAAGCAGTTGAGAAATGTGGGAGTAGTTAGCGGACACACAAAGAGTGAATGATTGTTGAAACATATAAATACGTTGAACAATGGACTGACAAACCAGCAACCATCTGTTTGGGAGACAACCAGGGTACCTTGACCCATGTCACCATGTAATGGAAAATTTTAAAAAATGCCAATTTTCAGATAGAAATTTGTCAAAAATATGAAAATACAGTAAATGTTGGAGAAAATGCATAAATGTAGGATTTTATATGTGTGAATGCTTCTCAGCATTGACACAAGAGCAGGAAATTTGTAGTCCAGTGTAAGAAATACACATAATTTAAATATTTTACTTTTATTGTTTAGTTAGAGTCATTGGCAGGCATGGATATAAAATAATATTTAAAAAATATGATTGTTTTTATTGTAAACCTGTAGTATATAGAGTGGTAGAGTTTCATTTTAAAAATTATAGCTGTTACGGGTTTTGCAGGAGCAAACCCTCGGACATGAACAGAAGAGGCAGGTTGAAGGCGGTGTATTTAGTCTTTAATAAAGACAAGAAAAACAGAAAGTGATGGTGCAGTCATACAGGAATGGGGAGTGCACCATGGGCAGTGGAACACACACGAGCCTCGGGATAGCCAACGTGGTAGACCGAGTCACGTAACGTACCGTCTGGGAGGCGCTGGAGCGAAGCTGAGTTGTAGTCCGGAACTGCAGGAACAAACAGGAGGATTGGAAAAGAGAAAACGTGCATGTCCGTACGTGATCCTTTCCAAGTGGAAGAGAATAATCCAGCGTCTCCTAGGTGCGAACCCTCTGCTTAAAAAAGGGTGTCCACTTATTGCGTGCAGGTGCGTCCCGTGGCCCCGCCTCCAGTTGCCGTGGCAGCTCCTGGAACCAAAAAGAACACGCCCAGGAGGAGGCAAGAGAAAAAAAAAAACAAGCAGCAACGCAAGTGAACGTAACAGTACCCCCCCTCTTAATGGACGCCCCCTGGCGGCCTACCCGGCTTCTCCAGAAAGCAGGTGTAGAACTCAGGAGGGCAGGATCCAGAATGAGAGCGCGAGAAACCCACGAACGGTCCTCGGGGCCATACCCCTCCCAGTCGACCAGGAACTGGTAACCCCTGCCCCTTCTTCTCACGTCCAAGATGGCCTTGACCGTAAATGCTGGGTGCCCATTGATCAGCCTAGGAGGAGGAGGAGACACTTCGGGAGGGCAAAAGTCACTGGTGGCGACTGGCTTGAAGAGAGAGACGTGGTAAGTAGGATGTAACTTTAGGGAGTCTAGGAGCCGTAGTTGGACCGCCGACGGGCTGAAGACCCTCTCGATGGGATAT
>QODF01000040.1:84120-95313 GCA_024372805.1 Oostethus manadensis
GGCACTGCTTCCATGTTGGAAGGCGTGTCGGTGGGATTGAGGAGGTCTTCAAAGTATTCCCTCCACCGGTCCACAACATCTCGAGTCGAGTTCAGCAGCACACCGTCCCCACCATACACGGTGTTGACTGTGCACTGCTTCCCCCGCCGAAGACGGTGGATGGTGGTCCAGAATCTCTTTGAAGCCATCCGGAAGTCGTTTTCCATGGCCTCTCCGAACTCCTCCCATGTCCGGGTTTTTGCCTCAGCGACCGCCAGAGCTGCAGACCGCTTAGCCTTCCCGTACCTGTCAGCTGCCTCCAGAATCCCATGGGCCAAGACGGCCTGATATGACTCTTTCTTCATCTTGACGGCATCCCTCACCACTGGTGTCCACCAACGAGTTCTGGGATTATCGCCACGACAGGCACCGACCACCTTACGGCGAAAGCTCTGATCGCCGCATCGACAATGGAGGCACAAAACATCGCCCACTCTGATTCATTGTCCGCTGCCTCCCTCGGAACATGGTCAAAGCTCTCCCGCAGGTGGGAGTTGAAACTCCTTCTGACAGGGGACTCTTCCAGGCGTTCCCAGCAGACCCTCACAATGCGTTTGGGTCTGCCAAGTCTGACCGGCATCCTCCCCCACCACCGGAACCAACTCACCACCAGGTGGTGATCAGTTGACAGCTCCGCCCCTCTCCTCACCCGAGTGTCCAAAACATGTGGTCGCATGTCCGACGACACAACCACAAAGTCAATCATCAAACTGCGGCCCTGGGTGTCCTGGTGCCAAGTGGACATGGGGACACCCTTATGCTTGAACATGGTGTTCGTTATAGACAATCTGTGACAAGCACAGAAGTCTAATAACAAGACACCGCTCGGGTTAAGATCAGGGGTTCCTCCCAATCACACCTTTCCAAGTCTCACTGTCGCTGCCAACATGAACGTTGAAGTCACCCAGCAGAACAAGGGAATCCCCCGAGGGAGCACTCTCTAGTACTTCTTCTAAGGACTCCAAAAAGGGCGGGTATTCTGAACTGCCGTTTGGCGCATAAGACAACAGTCAGGACCCGTCCCCCCACCCGAAGGCGTAGGGAAACTACCCTCTCGTTTACCGGGTTAAACTCCAACGTGCAGGCTTGGAGCCGGGGGGCAACAAGAATTGCCACCCCTGCTCGTCGCCTCTCATTGCTGGCATCACCAGAGTGGAATGAAGTCCAACCCCTCTTGAGAGGACTGGTTCCAGAGCCCTTGCCGTGCGTTGAGGTGAGTCCGACTATATCTAGCCAGAATTTCTCCACCTCACGCACCAGCTCAGGCTCCTTCCCCGCCAGAGAGGTGACATTCCACGTACCGACAACTAGCTTCTGTAGCCGAGGATCGGACCGCCAAGGCCTCTGCCTCCGGCCGCCACCCAGCTCTCTTTCCACCCACCCCTTTGGCCCCTCCCACGAGTGGTGAGCTCATGGGAGGGGGGACCCACGTTACCTTTTCGGGCTGTGCCCGACCGGGCCCCATGGGTGCACGCCCGGCCACCAGACGCTCGCCATTGTGCCCCCCCTCCGGGCCTGGCTCCAGAAGGGGGCCACGGTGACCCGCGTCCGGGTGAGGGAAAACAAAGTCCAATTGTGTTATTTATCATTAGGGTCTTTTTAGACACGCTATGTCTGGTCCCTCCCCTAGGACCTGTTTGTCATGGGTGACCCTACCAGGGGCATGACAGTCCCCGACAACTTAGCTCCAAGGATCATTGGGACACGCAAACTTCTTCACCACGATAAGGTGGTGACTCGGGGAGGAGTAATATACAATTCAACGTGTCAAAAACGGAGTAGGAAGAAGCAGAGCTTACTTAATCCTCCGATGTTTTGTTCACTGTCTGTGTTAAAATGCAGTAGTTACCATTTTAGATACCAAGAAATGATTTTTAAAAAAGAGTATGTGTAACGGACTGTGTATGTGCTATTTTAAATTATTTGGAAGTGTCGCAACAGCGCCTGTTACTGGTGAAAAGTAGCATGTGCAAGTTGCCGTAAGAAGAGCTCAGAACTGTGAGGAAGGAGACGCGATCATCCCGTGACCAAAGTCAACGCTCACCCGTCATTCGTCTGTCAAATTGTGTTACAGGACACGCTACAATTAAAAGAGGCCAATAACCCACCTGACTCTCTGTGTGTGATGCATTAAAGCGACAGCATTGTGGAGCTGCATTTCCCCACATCACGTTGTGGACCGTCAAATTGGTGCCCTGACCCGTTGAAATTGGCTCTGCACAGCGGACCGGATCCATCTCTGCTGGACGGCTTCGGCATTGTTCTGTCAAATGGACAGGGTTGTAGTTTCGTGCGCTGTATATTGATTGTTTTACCCTTAAGTTTAATTTTGCCACCGCAGCATTGTTGTTTGTTTCTCACACTCTCTTGTTGTGACTTTTCAAAATGAGTTATTTGGAGGGAGGGACAGGTGCAACCTCTTACGGCAGTGTTTGTAGAGGTAGGGGGATCAAAACAATGCTGCGGTTTGACAGTCCTGTACTGGGCTGTGTGTTTCATGTGGGGGGGGGATAGAAAGGATCCAACCAAGGCTCATTCATTCAGTAGAGATACGGTTCCTTCCCAGAGCCACCACATGGGACACACATTGACCACACAGGCTTCTGTTACACCTGCAGTATGTCCCATTTTACAGTCACATGACGTAGTTGGTCAGATGAATGACATAATCAGGCACGTTGGCCAGCAGCTAGCAGATAGTATAGTCGCACATCTCAGCCCAGCACACACCATTCCAACACACAGCACCTCTGTTACTCACGACACCCCCACTCACGTCCACTCAGAGTCTAGACTCATTTCAAGTTCAATCAATGCCACACAGGAAAGTGAAAGAACCGCCGACCTTCAAGGGAGATGGCACGAACATAGTAGATGTTCAAGAGTGGGAAGACTTAATGAGGAACTACATAAAGAGGTTGAGTATCAGCAAAGAGCATCAGGCGGAGGAAATGCTAAGTCACCTCAGGGGCAGAGCAAAAAATGTCGTAAAATTTGGCACAAGGAACTGTGGCATTGATAGGATACAGAGCCCAGATGCCATCTACAGCCTTCTTCGTAAACATTTTGCTGCAGTTTCTTGTTCACTTCAAGGAGTAATGAGGATGCATACGACTACTGGCTGATGCTCAACCAAGCTGCTGATCTTGCTGCCGACCGCCTCAAGGAACAAGGCAAAGACTCGGGATGCTCCAACCCCTGTCACCTCCCAGACCATCGGACGGCATAGGCCAAAGCTTCCCAGAATCGAGGGCCTGAATATCCCACCATGTGCTGTCTGTAACGACGTAAGTCACTCTGCATTAATTCACTGTCGTGAGAACAAACTCTGTTTTCAGTGCTACTCACCCGACCACTCCAGACACAATTGGCCTGCACAGACTCTGGTCACGACATCTGCACAGCCGAAAAACTGACAGGTCTGTACCAAAGCGAGGATGGTGTGGACCCTGTTTGCAACCCTCCCTTAAGCTCCACAGAAGATTGGAAGTCAATGTTTGAGTCATTTATTTCCAATATTCCCTCAAGTAAAACTGTCATCTTTCAGGGCACACACAGAATTCAGAAGTCAGTTAGCTTGTTCTACAACAACGCCATAGTGGGTGATGTTTTTTTGACACTGGCTCCACAGGATGCACACTGAGCGAGCCTGCAGCAGCACATTTGCTGGAGCATATCCCAAACATGAAGAGTTACTCGGTGGATGATGTTATTGTCGGATGTGGTGGTCATCAAGTAACCCCATCACCTGTGTAGGATGTGGAAGTGGTGTTGTATGACTGGCAGTTAGCTGTGCCGATGATTGTGGTTCCTGGACAGGCAGATGACCTGATCCTGGGAAGTAATGCTATCAAGAAAATTATTCAGCTGATGAGAAAGACAGAGAGCTACTGGCGGCTCATGTCCAAGCCCAGCAGTGTCATTCATGAAGACTTCCACCGCTTTTTCTCTCTCCTTTCCAACACAGAAAAATGGAAAAGTGAGAGCGTACCTGACAAAGTTGGCACACTCAAGCTACAACAGTGCGTCATACTACAGCCAGAGAGTGACCACCTTGTTTAGGGAAAGCTTCCTGCATCAGCACCTATGTCAGCCGGCAGCACAGTGGTGATTGAACCAACTCAGTCACGGTGAAGACCAAGAAACATTCTGGTTGGCAGAGTTTTTACGCCAATGTGGGGTGATCGATGGCTGCCTATGAAGATTATCAACCCCACCAATGAGCAAGTGGTGCTGAAAAAGAACACCAGACTAGCAGATGTTTTTCCCTGTATTAATGTTGAAGACTTGTATCAGCCTGACCACATCCACATCCTCTGTCAGTGGTGATGCTGCAAAGATAAGATCCAAAGACGGCATCAGGTCAGCACTAGAGAAGCTTGGACTACAGGATCTTGATTTGGATGCGTGTGCTGTTTCTGACCAGTGGCGAGACAAGCTTCTCCAGATCATTGAGAAGTATGAGTCAGTCTTTTCACAGAACAAGATGGACTGCGGGGAAGCATCTGATTTCGTGCACAAGATACATCTAGTGGATGAGAGACCATTTCGTCAGCCTTATCGATCGACCGAGTTGGTACGACCGAGCAGATAGCACTTGAGCGGTTAGAGATGGTCTTTTCCCGCTTGAAGACCCATAACCTAAAGCTGGCACCAAAGAAGTGCCACTTTCTTTGTAGATCAGTGAAGTTTCTGGGCCATGTTGTCTGTGAGTCTGGGGTGCAGACAGATCCTGGGAAAGTGGAGGCTATTAACAAAGTGCAGGTGTCATGTTTGATGGACAGTGACGGTGACACACAATAAAATTTGAACTTTCTTAGGAATGGTGCTATATTATCAGCATTTCATTGAGGATTGCTCCATCAAGGCCAAGTCCCTTTTCAAGTTGCTCTCAGGCAAAGGGACTGATTGCAAACTCAGGCGAGGGAGGAGGCATGATGTAAAGCTCTCAGGTCATGCGAAACTATCAGCAGAGGAGTGGAGCACCGAGTGTCGGAACGCCTTTGACACCCTGAAGTATGACCTGTCACACAGTGTGACATTGGCCCATCCTGACTTTGGAAAGCCCTTCATCCTTGCTGTTGATGCTTTGTTTGACGACATTGCAGCTGTTTTGTCCCAACTCCAACCTGATGAAGAAATAGCACGACCCGTGGCATTCGCCAGTAAAACACTGACACGGTCCCAGTTGAACTATCCAGTTCACATACTTGAGTTTCTTGATTTGAAGTGGGCAAATTTGTGACAAGTTCTCTCATTGGCTCAAAGGAAGACACTTCACTGCATGGTTTGACAACAATCCCCTGACCTATATTTTGACAAAGCCCAAGCTAGATGCCTGTGAACAAAGGTGGGTGTCAAAGCTTTCAGCATATGGGTTTGACTTGAAAAATGTGCCAGGTCCCAGGAACACAGTGGCTGACGCCTTGAGCTGTGAACCTTTTGTCCAGTCCTGTGTCAGTCATTGCCTGGTAAAAGAACCTTACATGTCCTTGTTGAATGAAGTCGATGGGGTTGTTAATGAGACAGTGCAACATGCTTTCCATTTGACCACCAACTGTCAAGCCATTCAGACAGCAGGAGACCGAGGTGATTAAGGATTTCTCGTGGGACAAGGTTCCTCTCAGCTGTTTGGGGTCGCTATTGATACTGAGAAGGTGTCTGCTGTTTTGGACGCACATCGAACTGGTGGTCCGTCTAGGCTCCCCGGAGCAAGTCTGACGTCACTACAGCTGCCAGAGGAGGACCCATCTATTGTCGCTCCTCACAGTCAATTGCACAATCTGCAACAGCAAGACTATACCGTAAGCAGAGTCCTTTTCTACGTTCTGCCACGAAAAACGCCGTCAAGACACGAGAGAACAACTGAGCCAAGCTGTGTGCTGAGGTTGCTGAGGCACTGGGAAAAGTTGGAAGTTCGCAATGGGATTCTCTACAGATTAAAGAAGGACCGTGTTATGAACCGAAAAATCTTTCAGTTGTGGTCCCAAATCCCCTGAAGAAGCAAGTTCTACATACAATTATTAGACTTCAAAATAAATAAATGTTGGGTTTTTTGGACAAAAACGTATTGTTGCTGAAATGATCATGAAATTAATCATTTTGTTTCATTTTGCAATACCTTGAAATTTAAACTGCACTTTTTAATGGCTCAAAATTACACCGCCGGTGTTAAGCAAAGGCTCCTGCGCATGCGAATTTACCTGAGGCACAGCTTACATGCTCAGAGCAGGAAGAGGGTGGAATAAAATACTTACAACAAGTTCAAAATTTAGCACCCTCTGGGCAGCAATGTGACCGTTGCAACCAATCCCTTTACATTTCAAATTTACATATATAAATGTGGTTTATTAAACTAATGTGATATTTCCGAAGTTTGCTTTTTTAACAATTTGGTTTGCCGCTTGTCACTGAAAGGAGAGTGCATCACACAGCCAAACCTTGAGAACCACTGGTGTACAGTGTGTAAAAAAATTGTTCAATGCTTTGTGTTATTTAAAAAGTTACAATAACCAACATGTAATTAATGTTTAATATGAATATTTCAGATACGCATATTTTTGAAAGAATGACTTGGGTTTTTTTTCGGAAGTTGTGTGAGTGAATTGTAAGGACATCCTAAGGATTTAATAATAATATGCAGTACAGCATTTATTTATAACAATTTAAAATCATTTCTACAGTGTTATCAATCTAAACATTTTTATAGAACTGTTGTAACTGATTTGTCCCTAGTTTTTTGGCATGAGCAAATAAGTAGTACATAAAAGTCTTACCAACAATTTAAAAACACACTCTTGTAATATAAACTGTAAATACTGAACATTTTGGTTAAACTTCCTTTCAGCAGAGTTGTTTGCACTTTCAGCACTTGTTTGCCGTCTGTGTATGATTTGCTGTGTTCCTCTTGGTCGCTGGGAGACTAATAAAGTTGCTTGATTTGAATGTTGACCTGAATGCTGCCAGTAGATGTCACTGTTTCTTCCACCGTTCCAAAAAACAGCCGGAAACGGACGTGGCAAGGAAGCAGCTCACTTCCTGTCTTTTGCTGACTAGTGTTGACATTACAAATAATACAGGTGAATTGAAAGGGGACAGGGAATATTTCGGACTTTGTTCCACTTTTGGATTAGGCACACAGTGGAGTGGTGTACATGTGGAGCGGTTCGTCGGCGCTTGGCGTCGGGACGTGTGGAGATGATGGCAGGGCTTCTGCTGCTGATCGGTGGGCTTCTGGAGCTCTGTATTGGCGTCTTAGCGAACGGAGACGGATATCCCATCTTCACGGATGAAATTCTTTTTAAAATCACATGGCCTGGGGCTGATTTTAAAATGGTATGTCTCCGTTAGTCGTACCCGCCTTTGGGTCATTGAATGTAATGTTATAGGTGTATATTTTGACAGTTGTGTGTGGATTTCAGCCCACTTCCGGTGCACTTTACAAGGAAGACAACTTTGTCATCCTGACCACACTAGAGAAGGAGAAATACAAGTGCCTCCTTCCTTCACTCTCAGCTGGAGACGAGGTTTGTTTGTGTTACGTCAAGTTGCATTCTAAGCTCTCAATATATCTGCAGACCTGCCAACATGTATGAATTTTTCGTACTCCGCATGCAGTTTGACTCTTGATGAATTTCGTATGCTTCGCTGCTCTCCATTTTACTGGTTTCAGTTTTGAGTGCAGTCTGTACAGCACAGATAAATAAATAGATACCAAATTCTCAATAGCCAAATCGAAGGGCAAAATAATTTCTGTACCCTAGTGGGGGCGTGACAAAAAATAATTGGGAACAGCTACCCTAGCCTAACTGAAGACTCATGCAGACCACTTACACACTACTAGTAAACATACAGTGAGGGAAAAAACTATTTGAACCCCAGCTGATTTTGTAAGTAGTTTGCCCACTAACGAAGAAATGATCAGTCTATAATTTCAATAGTAGGTTTATTTGAACACTGAGAGACAACAATGACAAAAAAAAATCCAGAAAAATGCGTTTCATAAAGAGTTATAAATTAATTTTGCATTTCCATTAAGGAAATAAGTATTTGATCCGTCAGCAAGATCTCTAGCTCCCAGGTGGATCTTACACAGGTAACAAACTGACATTGGCACCCCTCTCAGCTCGTTACCTGTAGAAAAGAGACCTGTCCACAGAAGCAATCAATTAATCCAGATGCCATACTCTGCACTATTGCCAAGACCAAAGAGCTTTCCAAGGATGTCAGGGACAAGATTGTGGACCTACACAAGGCTGGAATGGGCTACAAGACCATCACCATTTGGTGACAACAGTGCAATTATCCGCAAATGGAAGAGACATAAATTAACTGCCAATCTCCCTCGATCTGGAGCTCCATGCATGTTTTCACCTCGTGGAGTTTCAATGATGATGAGAACGGTGAGGAATCAGCCCGGAACCACTCGGGAGGAACTTCTCAATGATTTCAAGGCAGCTGGGAGCATAGTCACCACAAAAACAGTTGGTAACACACTACGCCGTGAAAGACTGAAATCCTGCTGTGTCCGCAAGGTCCCCCTGCTCAAGAAAGTCCATCTACAGGCCCGTTTGAAGTTTGCCACTGAACATCTGACTGAAGTGATGTGGTCAGATGAGACCAAAATTGAGCTCTTTGGCATCAACTCAACTCGCCGTGTTTGGAGGAGGAGGAAAGCTGCTTATGATTTCTAAAACACCGTCCCCACCGTCAAATGTGGAGGTGGAAACATTATGCTTTGGGGGTGTTTTTCTGCCAAAGGGACAGGACAATGGCACCGCATCAAAGGGAGGATGGATGGGGCCATGTACCGTCAAGTGTTGGGTGAGATGGGGTTTGGTTGGGTATTCCAGCATGACAGTGATCCAAAACACACGGAAAAGACTACAAAAGATTGGCTCAAGAAGAAGCATATTAAGGTCATGGAGTGGCCTAGTCAGTCTCCAGACCTTAATCCCATAGAAAATCTGTGGAGGCAGATGAAGGTTTGAGATGCCAAACATCAGCCAGGAAACATTAATGACTTGGGGAGGATCTGCTAAGAGGAGTGGGCCAAAATCCCCCCTGAGATGTGTGCAAACCTTGTGGCCAACTACAAGAAACGGCTGACCTCTGTGATTGCCAACAAAGGTTTTGCCACCAAGTACTGAAGCACGTTTTTCAAATACTTATTACTTATTATTATACTTATTTCGTTCATAGAAATGCAAATTTATTTATAACTCTTTTTGAAACGTATTCAAATAAACCTACCATTGAAATTATAGACTGATCATTTCTTTGTTAGTGGGCAAACTTACAAAATCAGCTGGGTTTCAAATAGTTTTTTCCCTCACTGTACTGGTAAACATCTCTCTGACAGTGCAGATTGGCTATTGGGTATATGTTGTCATTTGTCTTTCACTATCCTCAGGAAGATGTCAAGGAATATAGCGGCCCCAGTCCAGCTGAACTGCTAGAGCCGCTGTTCAAACGAAGCAGCTGCTCATACAGGGTGAGTAGGCTCCTGATTCCACCGCCCGAGAGCGCAAACCAAAAGCATAGTTTTTGTTTATCTTGGCTGGCAGATTGAGTCCTATTGGACTTATGAAGTATGCCATGGAAAACATGTGAGACAATATCATGAAGAGAAGGAGACGGGTCAGGTGGGTGTCCTCAGCACAACCGGAATGTAAAGCTACTACTTAGTAGAGCACTATAATCATACTATTATTGTGTGTATCCTCAGAAAATAAGTGTTCAGGAATACTTCTTGGGGAATATAGCAGACAAGAAACAAAGTCCCGAAGCAGGTATGGGGGGTTTTGAGTTTTTTTAAAAGACAACAAAAAAATAGGAAAAATTTAAAAAAAAACATTTTAACAGACAAATTTGCTGTTTTTAATGGTGGGATTGGAAGTTAGACATCAAACCAAATTTCTGGATTTGATCAAGAGATTGTGCTTTGTCAGCAATTTAACCATGCAATAAAATATGTCTAATTGTGTATAATATATGTGCTGCCCTGTTACAATAACAAATTATGCTGGTCGATAATTGTTTTGAGACAATTTTTTCATTAATTTTATGATATATATATCATAATGATGCAAATACACCGTATCACCGATAAAGCAGTAAACTTCTCACAAGTATTTAACATTAGAATGTGAAGAGCCCTGCGACCCTAATGAGGATAGGCGGTATAGAAAATGAATAATTGTAAACAGCTTTTAAATAAAATAAAATCAACAAACAAAAAAGACAAAAATCCCCAATGAAAATAAAATGCACTCTTGTAACAATAAAAAAATAGACCACTATAATAAAAACCACACACAAGAATAAATAAAATTGAGTATCAAGTTTATGTAAACAAAATTGAAGTGTTTTTCAATGGTATTGTTAGTTAGCACATGAGTAACACACTTCACCTTCCACAGAAACATGTTGTAAACAGTAGTTCCCCAAAGTGTGTTGATTAAAACAATATTCGTAGAAAACCGAAACATAACTCACATCATGGACACCATATTTCTGATTCAGTGTCACTTTTGTTATTGTCTTAATTTTGATAAAATAAAACTCGCAACTCTGAATACTCTGAAGTTCACATTGTGTGTCAATGGAAATGTCAGCTCATTTGCAGAAACACTTCCTTGAGTCAATTGCAACATTGTGTGTGGAAAATGCTGTTAACGCTTAATGAGGTGTAACGTTTAGTTGGAGTTTGGTTAAAGTACATGTTTTCGATGCATTATGTGTTTTGTGGACAATGAGATGTACAGTGGTGTGAAAGACTATTTGCCCCCTTCCTGACCTTTTCTTTTGCATGTTTGTCAGACAAAATGTTTCTAATCATCAAACACATTTTAAAATTAGTCAAAGATAAACACAAGTAAACACAAAATGCAGTTTTTAAATGAATGTTTTTATTATTTAGGGAGAAAAAAATCCAAACCCATGTAGCCCTGTGTAAAAAAGTAATTGCCCCAGCACCTAATAACTGGTTGGGCCACCCTTAGCAGCAATAACTGCAATCAAATGTTTGTGATAACTTGCAACAAGTCTTTTACAGCGCTCTGGAGGAAATTTGGCCCACTCATCTTTGCAGAATTGTTGTAATTCAGCTTTATTTGAGGGTTTTCTAGCATGCACCGCCTTCTTAAGGTCATG
>QODF01000040.1:97698-120638 GCA_024372805.1 Oostethus manadensis
CAGGGGTTCTGGAGAGGAGGATCCGCCGGATAGTCGAATCTCAGATTCAGGAGGAGCAGTGTGGTTTTCGTCCTGGCTGTGGAACTGTGGACCAGCTCTATACTCTCGGCAGGGTCCTTGAGGGTGCATGGGAGTTTGCCCAACCAGTCTACATGTGTTTTGTGGACTTGGAGAAGGCATTTGACCGTGTTCCTCGGGGAATACTGTGGGGAGTGCTCCGGGAATATGGGGTATTGGACCATCTAATCCAGGCGGTTCTTTCCCTGTATGACCGGTGTCAGAGTTTGGTTTGCATTGCCGGCAATAAGTCGGACCCGTTTCCAGTGAGGGTTGGACTCTGCCAGTGCTGCCCTTTGTCACCGATTCTGTTCACTACTTTCATGGACAGAATTTCTAGGCGCAGCCAGGGCATTGAGGGGTTTCCGTTTGGTGGCCGCAGGATTCGATCTCTGCTTTTTGCAGATGATGTGGTCCTGTTGGCTTCATCGAGCAGTGACCTTCAACTTTCACTGGATTTTGTCTCGTCAGTCCACAAGATATTTTCCCAAAAGTCTTGGCAGTCATTATTTAGTGTTCAATTATGTTATCTTTGACTAATAGTTCACTCTTATTTATGAGCAGAAACATTTAAGTGTGACAAAAAGTCAGGAACGGGGCAAATGGTTCACACCACTGTACATTGCAAATCACAGCAGATGAACGGGCACGAAAAAGTATTTGCTTTAGGGGTGTAACCATTCGTTTTAACAACGATTCGATTCGTATCACGATTTGTGTTTGCCGAATTCGATTAAAGGATGATATTGGTTCATTTAGAACGATACGATACAAAACGATTCAGTAACTTTAAATCGAGCCAAAAATTCAAGCAGTCTGATGGTGAAATAAATAGTTGGATTGAAGTTTCCTAAAGTTCCTTTGCTTTTTGTAAGAGAATCAGGTATACATTAAGTATGGATATAAACCAAAAAAAGGTACAACAATTAATGGCAAATGGATTCATGTTTTGTATGAAGTACAAACAACAATTCAGGTTGAATTAACAATGAATGAATTAACAGGTTGAATAAATAATTCTATCTGACAAAACATGACTAACTTTAATTTGATATCTCATTCACTTCTCTAATCGAAGTATTAAGAAGTTATTTCGCACCACCAGATTAGTATGACAATTCATGTGCAGATAGATATTAAAATGAATGAATATCCTACATACTGTAACGTTTGCACAGATGCTGTTAAAGCTACAAGGAGGTGTTTGATCAACACGCTCATCATTGCAAGAAAAAATGGAGCATACGCCAGAACAACAGTGGCTCCCAAACTAAAAGTCCCCCATCCAACCAGAACACAAACTTAACACTCGCTACTCACCTTTTAGCTTGTCCTGACGCTTCCATCCATGAGCTTGAAAGGCTTCAAGTTGGACTTAACTTTGGATGTGGTCCAACGCTCAGTATAAATCCCATAGCAAATTGAAGAGGAATATGTCATGAAGCTAACAAACATGTATACCAATGAAAATACATTCCATGTCCTATGAAAATTTGCATTTTTCAGAACGTCCACACTGATTTGTCTAACAGAGCGCACACACTCAGCATCACATGACGTCATCCATGCGCCTCAGTTAACAGCCATGACTAATTAACTTACGACAAATCAAACTGTTACAGGGGTAACGTTCAACATCTTTATCATTAAAATAGCTAAAAAAAACACATCAATACAAAACCTGCCGTGCTTATATCCAATGCTTTATTTCCTAGTATCAATTAAATCGATTTGATTACCTTTCATCCATCCATCCATCCATTTTCCACCGCTTATCCGGGTCCGGGTCGCGGGGGCAGCAGCTTCAGTAGGGAAGTCCAGACTTCCCGGTCCCCAGCGACCTCTTCCAGCTCCATCGGGAGGACACCAAGGCGTTCCCAGGCCAGCTGTGAGACATAGTCCCTCCAGCGTGTCCTAGGTCTTCCCGGGGGCCTTCTCCCGACTGGGCATGCCCGAAACACCTCACCAGGGAGGCGCCCGGGAGGCATCCGGACTAGATGCCCGAGCCACCTCAACTGGCTCCTCTCGATGTGAAGGAGCAGCGGCTCTACTCTGAGCTCCTCCCGGATGGCCGAGCTCCTCACCCTATCTCTTAGGGTGAGTCCAGCCACCCTACGAAGGAAACTCATTTCCGCCGCTTGTATCCGCGATCTCATTCTTTCGGTCATGACCCATAACTCATGACCATAGGTGAGGGTGGGAACGTAGATCGATCGGTAAACAGAGAGCTTTGCCTTCCGGCTCAGCTCTCTCTTCACCACGACGGTCCGGTACAGCGACCGCATTACTGCAGACGCTGCACCGATCCGTCTGTCGATCTCACGCTCCAACCTTCCCTCACTCGTGAACAAGAACCCGAGATACTTGAACTCCTCCACCTGAGGCAAGACCTCACTCCCAACCCGGAGGGTACAGTCCACCCGTTTCCGACTGAGAACCATGGCCTCGGATTTGGAGGTGCTGAGTCTCATCCCAGAAGCTTCACACTCAGCTGCAAACCGCTCCAGTAAACGCTGAAGGTCACAGCCTGATGAGGCCATAAGGACCACATCGTCTGCAAATAGCAGAGACGAGATCCTAAGGTCACCAAGCTGGACTCCCTCAACACCTTGACTGCGCCTAGAAATTCTGTCCATGAAGATTATGAACAGAATCGGTGACAAAGGGCAGCCTTGGCGGAGGCCAACGTTCACCGGAAACAAGCTCGACTTACTGCTGGCAATGCGAACCAGGCTCCTGCTTCGATTGTACAAGGACCGAATGGCACGTAGAAGCGGACCATCAATCCCGTACTCCCGGAGCATCCCCCACAGGACACCACGAGGGACACGGTCGAATGCCTTTTCCAGGTCTACAAAGCACATGTAGACTGGTTGGGCAAACTCCCACATACCCTCGAGTACCCTTGCAAGGGTGTAGAGCTGGTCCAGTGTGATTACCTTTCAAACGATTGTAAGATTGATATATGTCGTCTGGAATGCCAATTTGGCAAACACAGATCAATGTAGTTGGATCATAGGAATATAAATCGATAAATCAGTCAAGTGAATGAATTGTTACACCCCTAATTTGATTGTATTAGCAAACGACACACACAACTAGCCAGTGCACACTCGCCAGCACCCTACCTCCCCCTACTGGGACGGAATGACTGACAGGAAGGTTAACTCTATTCGTTCATTCTGCTGTAGCACCAGCGCACCAAGGTGTTGAGACAGATGCACAGAGTGAACTCTCCTGGCATCCATCCTGTTTGGTGGATAAAGAAAGATGGAAAACAAACACGCATACGCATGTCAATATATGGAGGCCAGCAAAATGATCAAGTTAGTTTTTATTTATCATGCGGTTAATTGATTGATCAATTATCGTGACTGTCTATCTGTCAAATCCAATCAGATATGGTCTGTGGCGCTTGAATGGAATTATGCTGAATGAAATGTAGGCATTTTACAAATTACATTTTTAAATATATTTTAAATACATGTTTTAAATATTGTTATATTTTATATGTAGTTTCATTAAGCTATTGTAGTTATATTGTTTTGTTTTTTTATTGAACATTTGTAGATACAAAAACAAGAGAGCAAAGAGAGCAGAGCTAACATGGGAGTTCTTTTCTTTACATTTTTGTTTTTGTTTTGTTTTATAATGTATTAGTGTCAGTTATTTGAAAATGTATTTTTCATCTAAAACGTATTATGTTTATTATTTTATTAATTACTGTTATTTCAGGCTGCACGATGGATGACTGGGTAGCATGTTGGCCTCACAGTCAGTAGGTTCAGGGTTTGAATTTCCATTGGGCATCTGTGTGGAGTTTGCATGTTCTCCCCGTGCGAAGCAGTCCAGGGTGTACCCCGCTTCTCGCCCAAAAGTCAGCTGGGATAGGCTCCAGCATACCCGCGACCCTAATGAGGATAAGCAGCATAGAAAATGAATGAATGAATGTTTTATTTCATTTGTTTGATTTTAATACCCAAATGGAAATTCAATTCCCTGTATGTGCTGTTTATATTATGAATGTTTAGCCTTGGCAGAGGTCCCCACTCTTTTGGGAGGTTTTGTTAATTCATACATTATATTTGTTTCCTTCTGCTATGAATCTTTCAGTTAAAGCAGAAGAGACGGAAACTGCTCCATCGATGCCTGAAACAGAAGTAAGTCACACCAAAAGTTGAAAAGGAAAGCACTTCACATTTGACACATACTGTACTACATACAGTGCATGTTTTTTTGCACTGTCCAGGTGCCGTCTAAGAACATAGAAGGCCAGCTGACTCCTTATTACTCACTGGAGATGGGTTACGGGACACCTTGCGTGCTGAAGCAGAACCAGCCGCGCTCCACCTCTGTGCTGTATGTGTGTCACCCAGAAGCCAAGCATGAGATCCTGTCGATCGCAGAGGTCACCACTTGCGAATACGAGTTGGTGGTGCTGACTCCCTTGCTGTGCGCGCACCCGAAATACAGGTATACTTTCCAACCTGCCATGATTAAAAGCATACATCAGATTCAGCTTGACGTACCTCCTTTCATTCCTGTAGGTTCAAGTCGTCCCCGGTTAACGCCATCTTCTGCCAAGCGCTGGCTGGTTCGCCGCTGCGACCTCAGCGGTTGGCTCAGCTGAATAAGGAGCAAGAAGAGCAGCTCAAGCCTCCTTTCATGTCTACTGCAGATCCCAGAGAGGTGAGCAGTTCACCAGTAGTCTGTTCTTATGAAAAACAGCATTCACACTGATTTGTCCTACATATCACAGGAGGAAGCTCCACCAATGAAAGAGGAGACCTTCACTTCCACTCACAAACCCATGGCTGTGGGCGGGCAGGCGCAGGTGGCAGTGGGCACCACCCACATCTCACGTCTGACAGACAATCAGCTCATCAAGGAGTTCCTTAGCGGCTCCTACTGTTTACATGGGGTGAGGCATCGTCGGCTCATCTCCAAGAGAGTCTTCTGATGATGTCATGTGTCTTTTAGGGGGTTGGATGGTGGAAATACGAATTTTGTTATGGAAAGCACGTCCATCAGTACCATGAGGTAAGGTATAGACCTTTGTGTATGTTGATCAGGGAGGGCCGCTTTTGAACAGTGCAACATATCCTACATACCATGTTATGAAACAATCAAACATCAACCTATAACCACAAAAAAAATTAGACAAATTCTTTAATTTTTAAATACAAGTGAATTATTGAGACAAAGTTTTTCCAGTATTGATAACGCTTGCAAAAATTGTCAGGTGTTTCTATTTTATTGTTATTGTTCTGAATGATTTTTGTAATGATTCATTAGATCTTAATTTGGTTACACTGAACAAATGTATTGTTGAACAAAATATGAGGTAAAATAACATAATTTGAAAAATATTGTAAAACAATTAATGAATATAAAGTAGTGTACTGTTATTAGTATATTTTTATTGCTACATGGCAAACAAGTTACCAGAGGTGCAGTAGCTTGTCAGAAAACAAACAAGACCCAGCATTCATGAAATGCTCGCTCTAAGGCTGTGCAATTGGGCAAGTAGTTGAAAGGGGTGCATAAAAAAAGTGTGGCATATAATCAGTGATTTTGTAAATAAATTTCAATTTTACAATTGAAAATAACAAAACTCTTTAACATGGCATGTAGCTGCCAGGTTGCCACTGTTACATTTCATTTTTTATGTAGTGTTTTATTACTGTGTTTGTTGTCCTCCATGTGTTTTGTGTACAGTGTGACTTAATTTAGACACAAGATCTAACTACAGCAAAACCCAAGGACCAGCTGTATTACTGTTACTATTTTAGCAGTGCGATTATTTTGCTGAACACTAGAGGGTAGATTTGCCTTTGTCTATTTTTTGGTGAATACAATCCAACCCCTCAGACCGTACAGTTTGTATATTTAGTGTATGTAATTCAATTATATTAATGTTTCCAAATGTAATCAGGCTGTTTTTTTTGCATAACACTTTGTCACTTTTGGCCCAGGTCTGGGGAAACACTGCACTAAAATGCTGGACTGGTTCCAGCCATGGGATGTTCTATTTGTGACATTTTCCTTTTAGTACTTTGGTCTGTTATGGTGCTGCTGCAGGTCACCCATTTATTTAACTTTATTAGCCTTATTTTCTTGTAAAAGCAAGTCAAGTCTTGAGTGAAATGCATGTGAGATTTGTGTGTTGCTTTTCAGGACAAAGAGCAAGGCAAGAACATTGTGGTGGTTGGGAGCTGGAATGCAGACGAACACATGGAGTGGGCCAAGAAGAACGTGGCTCGATCCTATCAGCTCAAAGACAGTGGAGTACAGAAAGTCAAGTATGCTGATATTACGCATCCTCATTAAGAATCAACTGGTGTTCTTTATGTTGACCTCCTTTCTTGTGTGTTTTAACGCGTCTCTGCAGGTTGGTCTCTCACTTCTACGGACATGGCGATCTGTGCGATATGACTGGGAAGCCCAGACAAGTTATTGTGAAATTAAAGTGTGTGCTAAGAGTAACAGTGCTACCAATTAAGACTTTTGTGTTTTTGTACTGACTCACTCCTTTTGTTTGTTTGTCAGATGTAAAGAGTCTGAATCTCCTCATGCAGTTACTGTCTACATGCTGGAACCTCAAACCTGCCAGTACATCCTTGGGGTACGAGTTGTCCAGCTTTGACTTTGAAATGTATTTTACATAAGCTAGTCAGGGATTCTGAGGTGAATGGTCAATTAAAGCAGGGTAGAATGCAATGCGAAATATTTCATATGTTCCATTTTCTTAGGTTGAGTCTTCAGTCATATGCAGGATTCTTGACTCAGCAGACGAACAAGGACTTCTTTCCATCTCCAGCTAAACGGCAATAAGGTCATGTGATGAGAAGAAGCGGAAAATCCTGAGTGGGGTGGTTGCCTAAAAAAAACAAAACATAAAACATAAATATCCGTGCCGCTGCACATGATGTCCATACTGTAGTGGTCTTGTTGGCTGGGCTGCAGTGGATGCCACTAGGCAACATAAAGACCTTCCAGGCCTCCTGAAGCTGAGCAATGGGTCATACCACATCACTGGGTCGTAGCTGAAATATATCGCTTACAGAGAAAGTGGATTTACTGTCCATATTTTATATCTAGGCTTTAAAGTGTGTTGACGTCTAATGGAAAACATACAGTAGTCACGATTAAGAAATCAACAATTTTCACTGTTGGGTTTGTGTGTGTGTGTGAGTACTAATGATTGAAAGATTTAGCGTTTGTAACCTGAATGAGGGTGTGTGTAACTTATGTATCAGTGGGTGCTGTGATGGTTAAATGCTTTAAAAGCTTCATTAAAAATTCTTTTAACTATTGAATTTTGTCCACGATTTATTTGTAACACACTAGGGTCTTGGTTACTGTCACATCACAGAGACCAAACATCAATACACTTCCAAAAATCACAAAGATGTTTACATTTGATTCAGCCAATGCAACATTTGGTACATTTGCGCAGAGTAATAAGATCCAATTTAAACAGTCCGCCTTTATGTGTACTGTATAATATCTCTATCAAAACTAATACTACTGCATGTGTAACTTTTTATGAATACACTTACGTTATCATTTTAATTTGTGTGTCTCCATCTCTATGCAAATAGTAAATCTGTTGATCTTTCTGAAAAAAGCAATTTACATGCATACGGTATCAGATGATCTTGTTGTTCATTATAAGGCCACCAGATGGTGCTGATGCTCAATTAATAGTATAATATACTGAAGCAAAAGTACCAAACTGTACTGTTAATAACGAACCAACGGAGATAGTAATTGGCTGTTGCTGTTTTCCGACATTTTTCCAGGAGGCATCACCTCAAAAGTAGTATGCTTTGCTAGTACTGTAGTATTAAGCTTGGTAGGAAGCTTGATTCCGGTATATTCTCGGGGGAAGAAATAAAAGGTTCCTGGTTTGACTTGAAAATGGCTAAGCCCCGTCTCTTTTCTAAAGGTTTCCATATACCTAATAAACAATAGAACATGGTGTCAAAGGTGGTGCAAACTGCTTCGTAAGGAAGAAACGATTGGACACCATAAGTCGCCACTGCGAAAAGACTAAAAGTGCAAATAATAAAAATAACGCCAGTCAGCTGCACCTAGTGCTATACGGCTAGGCGGGAGCTAACGCTAACAAGCTAGCCATGGTACCGAAAACAAGGCTTGTTTGTGACAGGTTAAAATTATTGATATTATATTAAAATTGTTTGGTACACAATCTTGGAAAAGCAGATTACACAGATTAAAAAGGGTTAAAAGCCGATTAAAGAAAATATACACCGTTTTTTTAAAGTAAAAAGGTTAATATTTTATAATTTTGATAAATGATTGTTGCATATAAAAAAACATGATTGAAGTACAAAGAAAAATAAAAATACAGTGTGTATAATTTACATTTTGATAAAAACGTTCGATCATTCACGGGTCGATTGCTCTTTACTGTGAGAGTTTTGTGCGCTTGCGCAGAAGGTTATCGGTGTTCTTCTGAATAAAGAGAGGTGAAGTGAAGACGAGGGTTTTCACTCTCCAAAGTCACCACGTACCTCTCCTACTCTGTGGAGCAGAGGGCGCAACATGTTAACACGGCGTAGTATCAATTAAAGCCGCCAGAAAAGTTTCCGTTCAAGTCAGAAGACTGGACAAAATGGATAAAACGCTTTGAGAGATTCCGAATCGCGTCTGGACTAGAAACACAAGCTGATGAAAACCAAGTGAATGCACTGAGTTACAGCATGGGAGAAGATGCGGAGGACCTTTTAGTCTCTCTACATCTCACACCAGAACAAGCGAGTGAGTACGACACAGTCAAACAGAGGCTATATGCTCACTTCGTGGCTCGAAGAAATATAATATTTGAAATAGCTACATTTAATCAGGACAGCAAGAGATGGGCGAGTTGGCCGACAGCTTCATCACCGCGCTGCATTGTTTAGCTCATACATGTCAGACTCAGGCCCGCGGGCCAAATTTGGCCCGTTATATGATTATAATTGGCCCGCGAGAGCATATCAAATGTGTATTACATCTGGCCCGCCGACCAACGCGCCTGTATACCCCCGATACTACAAATCCCACACTCCTTTGCAAATGAGTTCGCGGTCCGTGCGCCCCACCCCTTCTGTTTGTTAGCATCTGGAATTTGCCGCCACTCTCCGATGTAAGACACCCCGTACGAAGAATGGCTAAACAAAACACAGAAAACCGGAGCTTTCAAGACAGGTGGGAGGCACATCATGTGTTCATCATATTAAAAGATACACCTGTTTGTCTTGTGTGTGGAGCAACCGAGTCCATAATTAAAGAATACAACATACGACGACACTATGAAACGAAGCACCGGGACAAGTATAATGATTTGAGTGAAAATCAAAAGCGCCAGAAGGTGGAGGAGATGAAAAAGAGTTTGGTTTCACAGCAAATTATGTTCCCCAAAGCAAAATAGGTGAATGAAGCTGCTATAAAGGCCAGTTTTATTGTGGCCGCAGAGATCGCCAAATCAGCCCGGCCCTTTATTGAGGGAGAGTTTGTTAACTGTGTGTGCTCAAAGTTTGCGATGTTGTGTGTCCCGATAAAAAGCAAGCCTTTTCGAATGTCAGTATGAGCAGAAATACCATTGCAGAGCGCACATTTGAACTTGCCACCGATCTCCAAAAACAGCTGAAGGAAAAGGGGAAACAATTTATAACCTACTCGCTCGCCGTAGACGAGAGCAGCGATACATCAGACACTGCCCAGTTATCAACATTCATCCGTAGAGTGGACTCGAAACTTTCAGTCACAGAGGAACTTTTGGGATTAAAAGCCATGCATGGCACAACCACCGGAAAGGAAATCTTCGAGGAGGTGTCTAAATCTCTCAATGAAATGACGCTGCCTTGGGATAAACTTGTAGGACTGACTACAGGTGGTGCACCCACGATGAGCGGTCAAAGAAATGGATTGGGGGGCTGGATTCGCGAGAAGACGGGGGAGAATCATGCAGGTGATCTTACAGTTTACCACTGCATAATTCACCAGGAAGCCTTGTGTGGCAAAGCCTTGAAAATGGATCATATTATGGGCAGCGTAACTCGTGTAGTTAACTTCATAAGCTCCAAAGGCTTGAATCACCGCCAATTCAAGTCCTTTCTGAAGGAGTTAGGTGCAGAATACGAAGACTTGTCGTATCACACAGAGGTGCGATGGCTTAGCCGAGGAGAAGTGATGCAGAGATTTTTTGAGTTGCGTGAGGAAATATGTTTGTTTTTGGAGAACAAAAGTAAAGACAACAGAACTCAGGGACAAAAAGTTTGAGTGTGAGCCATCTCATTTCCTTAAACCTGCAGCTTCAGGGGCGTGGCAACGTCATTACAGACTTGTACAGTGCATTGAGGGCGTTTAGAACCAAGTTGTGCTTGTGGGAGAGTCAGATGCTGCAAGGAAACGTGGCTCGATATCATGCTGTCAAATTATGAAAGAGCAGATTTCCCCTGCCGTGTTGCCCTGTGCAGAATTTGCTGAAAAACGAAGTGCACTTAAGTCATCGATTTTTCCCGACGATTTGCCGACTTTGAAGCCCAGAAATACAGATTTGGACTACTTAGCAATCCATTTGCAGCTGACGTTGCAAGTGCTGCAACCAACCTCCACATGGAGCTCATTGAGCTCCAGTGTGATGACACGCTCAAGTCCAAGTATGACGCTGTGAGTGCTGCGTTGTTCCCACAGTTCCTTCCCGACACAATGCCCCAATTCCGTGCACAGGCTGCTCAAATGCTCTCTATGTTTGGAAGCACCTACCTCTGTGAGCAACTCTTTTCTCTGATGAAGATGAACAAAACCTCACAGAGGAGTCGTCTCACTGAAGAACACCTTCATTCAATCTAACTTGAACTGATACTAGTTTAAATATTTAATTTTCAGTAAAAGACTTACATAACAAGGATCTTAAAAGCAACAGATATTAGAGAGATATTATTTAATATTTTATTTCTCCTTTGTTAATGCTTGTTCTGGATGTGAAGTTCAAGTAAAACTGTTATTAAACATTTCAGTAAAAAAAAAAAGCTTTAACAGTTCCGTTTTTTTTGACGGACCATTGAGGCCAGAACCTCTCGCCACAAGAACAGTTTCTTTCCTGCTGCTGTTAAACTCATGAACACTTTATAACCAGTACTTTTGTCACCTTATAATACATGCACTAAAAAACACCCTCATGCCTTTACTTATCAGTGATTTCAACTTTTACTCAGGGTTCTATGTTTAGTTAGTGTTAGTTAGTTCCATGTTTATTTAATGCTGTGTGTTTATTTAGGATTCTACGTCGCCAAAGAAAGTTCCTAATTCGTGAATTGTTCACTTACAATGGAAATAAATTTATTCTGATTCTGATTCTTAAAGGCTCTGGATGTTGGAGGACTGTGTTGGTTGACACGCCTCTACAACATTGCATGGAAGTCAGGAACAGTACCTCTGGACTGGCAGACCGGGGTGGTGGTCCCCATTTTTAAAAAGGGTGACCGGAGGGTGTGTTCCAACTATAGGGGGATCACACTCCTCAGCCTTCCTGGGAAAGTCTACTCCAGGGTGCTGGAGAGAAGGGTACGACCGTTAGTCGAACCTCGGTTAGAGGAGCTGCAATGTGGTTTTCGTCCCGGTCGCGGAACACTGGACCAGCTCTACACCCTTGCAAGGGTACTCGAGGGTATGTGGGAGTTTGCCCAACCAGTCTACATGTGCTTTGTGGACCTGGAAAAGGCATTCGACCGTGTCCCTCGTGGTGTCCTGTGGGGGGTGCTCCGGGAGTACGGGATTGATGGTCCGCTTCTACGTGCCATTCGGTCCTTGTACAATCGAAGCAGGAGCCTGGTTCGCATTGCCAGCAGTAAGTCGAGCTTGTTTCCGGTGAACGTTGGCCTCCGCCAAGGCTGCCCTTTGTCACCGATTCTGTTCATAATCTTCATGGACAGAATTTCTAGGCGCAGTCAAGGTGTTGAGGGAGTCCAGCTTGGTGACCTTAGGATCTCGTCTCTGCTATTTGCAGACGATGTGGTCCTTATGGCCTCATCAGGCTGTGACCTTCAGCGTTTACTGGAGCGGTTTGCAGCTGAGTGTGAAGCTTCTGGGATGAGACTCAGCACCTCCAAATCCGAGGCCATGGTTCTCAGTCGGAAACGGGTGGACTGTACCCTCCGGGTTGGGAGTGAGGTCTTGCCTCAGGTGGAGGAGTTCAAGTATCTCGGGTTCTTGTTCACGAGTGAGGGAAGGTTGGAGCGTGAGATCGACAGACGGATCGGTGCAGCATCTGCAGTAATGCGGTCGCTGTACCGGACCGTCGTGGTGAAGAGAGAGCTGAGCCGGAAGGCAAAGCTCTCTGTTTACCGATCGATCTACGTTCCCACCCTCACCTATGGTCATGAGTTATGGGTCATGACCGAAAGAATGAGATCGCGGATACAAGCGGCGGAAATGAGTTTCCTTCGTAGGGTGGCTGGACTCACCCTAAGAGATAGGGTGAGGAGCTCGGCCATCCGGGAGGAGCTCAGAGTAGAGCCGCTGCTCCTTCACATCGAGAGGAGCCAGTTGAGGTGGCTCGGGCATCTAGTCCGGATGCCTCCCGGGCGCCTCCCTGGTGAGGTGTTTCGGGCATGCCCAGTCGGGAGAAGGCCCCCGGGAAGACCTAGGACACGCTGGAGGGACTATGTCTCACAGCTGGCCTGGGAACGCCTTGGTGTCCTCCCGATGGAGCTGGAAGAAGTCGCTGGGGACCGGGAAGTCTGGACTTCCCTACTGAAGCTGCTGCCCCCGTGACCCGGACCCGGATAAGCGGTGGAAAACTGATGGATGGATGGATGATTCTGATTCTGGTGTGGTCTTGGGGACCTCAGCAGACACAAGCTTTTAAAAGCATAAAACAGGATTTGACGACACCACAGGGTTTGCACTGTATGATCCCTCTGTGGACACGTTAGTCTCAGCAGATTTGTCTTATTTTGGATTTGGGGCTGGTATTTTACAGAAAACCTGCAGTAGAGACTGGAAACCAGTAGCATACGCCTCACAAGCATTGAGCACCACAGAGCAGCGCTATGCGCAAATAGAGAAATAAGCGCTGGCCACAACGTGGGCTTGTGAAAGATTTGCAGCGTTTCTGATTGAAAAGACTTTCACATTCAAACTGATCACAAACCGCTAGTTCCACTGCTAGGCTCAAGAAATTTGGATGAACTGCCGCCACGAATCCAACGTCTGAAAATCCGTCTAATGCGGTTTTCATTCACCATTGTCACACGTGGCGGAGAAAGAAATCGCAATCGCTGATGTTGTATCTAGAGCACCTATAACTTGTTCAGGGGAGCTACGCAAAGAAGAAATCGACCTTCACGCTGACAGTGTCATAGCTAGCCTCCCTGCAACTGAACAAAGACTCAAACAAATACGAACACAGCAGGACAAGGAGGAAACCCTGCAGCAGCTTGAGCAGTTTTGTGTACGCAGTTGGCCAGACAAGTTTTTGTTAAAAAAGACTTTTCAGCCTTACTTACCTTTTGCCGGTGAACTAACTGTTGAGAATGGTTTGTTGTTACTTGGACGTAGACTGGTCATTCCAAAAACACTCAGGGGTGACATACTGAACAAACTTCATGTGGACCACTTAGGCATAATAAAGTGCAGATAATGTGCTAAACAATCTTTGTGGTGACCAGGTCTTAATAAAGATCTGACACAACTCATTGAGAACTGTGATACCTCTGCCCGTGAGAGGGTTTACAACAAAGAGACTACGTTAGGAAATGACTTTCCTTCCAGACCATGGTGTACAGTAGGTGTAGATCTGTTTTAGTTTGGTAAAAACCAGTATCGCACTATTGTGGATTATTTTTCAAGGTTTTTTGAGGTAGCCAAACTTTCATGTACAACTTCAGAAGCTGTTATTAATCACTGTAAGTCTATTTTTGCTAGACACGGTATACCTGAGGTAGTGCGCTCAAACACTGGTCCACAATTTGCTTCTGAATTGTTCCAGAAGTTTGCACAAATGTGGGGGTTTTCACATGTCACATCGAGTCTGCATTTCCCAAAGGGTAATGGGGAAGTAGAGCGTGCGATAAGGACGATCAAAAGTTTGCTTAGGAAGTCCAGTGATCCCTACTTAGCTTTAATGGTTTACCGCGCATCACCCTTAGCAAATGGTTATAGTCCAACAGAACTGCTAATGGGGACACGTACTACTGTTCCTGTCATTCTTTCACAGCTCAGTCCAGTGGCAGCTGATTTGGAAAGGGTGAAGAAGAGAGAACAGAGTTACCGACAAAAACAAAAACTGAACTATGACAAACGACACAGAGCTCACAACATGCCCACTTTGCAGCCTGGGGACCATGTGTGGGTCAAGGACATGCAGCAGAGAGGAAATGTGGTGTCCATGGCAGACACACCCAGATCCTACATCATTGAAACATCAGGTGGAAATCTCCGGAGGAATGGGTATCATCTCTCATGTACACCTGTAGCTCCTGAAAAACAGGTCACCATACCTCACATCTCTGTTGAAAACAATCCTATTAAGATTGAGAAAGGACCGGACTCACATGAGGTACTCCCTGACTAACCAACCAACACCAGAGTCAGAGAGACGCTATCCAGCTCGAATCAGACATTCACCACAATACCTAAAGGACTATGTTACTTGAGTTGAAAGGATTTTAGGGCAGAATAAACCCCACATCCAGCTCTAAGGGTTTTGGGCAGTTTACCCCATTCCCTTCTTCATGCTAAAGTAATGTTCTTTTGGAAAAGAAAGTTTTGTAAAAGAAAAAACTTTACATTTGGTTTTGGCAATGATATGTCTGCAGAATTGGAAGTGTTTGACTACTCCAGTGTAAAATGTTTAATGTTTATTATATAATGATTTTCTCTTGTAAAGAAAGGGGGATGTAGTATTAGGCTGGGTAGGAACCTTGATTCCAGTATGTTCCCGGGGGAAGAAATAAAAGGTTCCTGGCTGGGCTTGAACATGGCTAAGCCCCGTCTCTGTTCTAAAGGTTTCTATTTACCTAATAAACAATAGAACAAGTACCACCATTTTTGCTACCTCTGCTTACCATCATTAGCTTTTATATGTGGCTTCCACTCGCAGAGACTTTGTTTGTTGCGCAAACATAAACATTTGTCAAACATTAACATTAAACATTAACACCTCAACAAAAGAAAGTGTTGTTTGAAGTCAATTTCATCAAATCTTTGGGTAACGTTTGTACTGTATATATATAGCAACATTTCATTAATTTACATACATTAGTTGATGTACCCATTTGTTTGTAGCAGTGTGTTAATACATGAAATGTTTTCATAGTTAGAGCATAAAAAACCCGTTTATGACTTTCTACATCAGTTTTTAACATTATTAGAACCCTGTAGACACGAAATAACACGCCTATACACTATACATTCACCTTTACACTCCAATAATCCATTGTTTACAAAACATTCTGCAACACTTATGGTGCAAAGACTCAGGACGGGTGAGCTAGCAAGCTAACCAGTTAGCCTCAAATTAATTTCCTTCCAAACTTAGAAGCCAAAAACGAACCACTTCCACAACAGATGGGGGGTGAACTTTTTTCCACGCTATCATGTCAAACGTGCCATGACTGACTTCATGCGGTGTAAAGGTAATGTCATGTAAGGCAGTTTCTCAATGTATTGTCATTACTGCCACCTAGTGACCAGAATACTAAATATCACTTCTATTTCAGTATGTTTTTACTAATAATAAACAATAGTATACCACAAAACCGCAATCATCATTACCAACAATCCAACCTCAATGTTGCAGGGATGACTGTATGTCTGTAATGTAATTGTTGTTTTTTAAATCTCTGATTCTAACAGCATACCGCGATTTAGAAATCAAAGCAGCAGAGCAGTGACGTGCGGTCAGGGTCGGCTGAGCGTCGCTACTGCCCCCTGGTGGTCTTTTCTTTCCATTGCATGTGAATACTCAATAGTAAAACAAACTTATGATTACATTAAATTGTTCAATTTTAGTTATATTGTCCGTGCTTGACATTGATTTTCTTTTAAGTCAAATCATTTCAATGATTTCATCAGTAAAATAGCTGAATTTTCACATTTCAAATGCATAGGAGTCACGTTGTGTCAGTCACCACTGTCATGGTGCTTCAAGAGACCACGCATCCGTGGCTTCAATCCGTAGACGCTAAAATTGTCTCAATTAAGTTAAAAATTGAAGTATAGGCTTATCTTCTATTTTGGGCTCATGTTTTTATATGTGATTCCTCTGTAGTCAGTGCCTCACCAATCAAGGACCTCACCGCATGTCACTGAAGCAAAGGTGTCCAAACTGCAGCTTGGGGATTATTTACACCCCGCAGCTCATTTTATTGGCATGAGGCACATTGTAAAAATATGTACAAATAAAAGTACAACAAATTGACAAAAAGTATAATTCAAAAAGACTTTAAATGTTGATACTAGTAATAACACAAAGCTTTGTCTTGAAATGTTTGTTTCAGTCTTTTTACAAAATTTTTAAAATATATAACAGTGCAGCGTCAAAGTGGGACCCCATCCATCTATCAAACCATTTTTTAACAATAACTCACTCCTCCACACAATTCAACAATAAAACACTGAATTTTCATTTCTGCCGTTAATATTACTAACACACACAATACTGTATGTAAAGCATCAAAAATAAACCGGAAACAATAAGCACACCAGGGTGTTCTTGGTATTAGTCATAACACTGTACAAAAAAGATGTTTCGCTTAGTAACACCTATGCTCACTGACTACTTCACAAACGAGACACTTTAAATAATATTTTTTTAAAACAAGGACTTTCATTCATGTAAGAATAATGGCACTGCACTTGCCAAACATTTATTGGGTTAAAATGTGAACATGAGGTTCACAAATCAATGTGCTGAAAAGCAGAAATGTCTCCGCCTGGCGTGAGCACTCAAGGCCTCCAGTCTCAGGTTGTAACAGCAAACGCTTGTGCAACACAGCAGGTAGATTTATAGGAACCTCAGCAAGACTCAAAAAACACCAAAGATCTGTCTTGACTTCACTGTCAACCACCTGTCCATTTTCTATACTGTTGGTGGTATTCAGGGTGACCTGAACCTGTCAATCACTGGTCTGACACGTTAACCATTCACACAATACAGCCAAGCTTCAACTCAGCGGCTCCCTCTGGTGGGGTGTCAAGACATGACATGTGCATGAGCATATAATCTTATCTAGCATGATAAGCTAGGACAGTGTTCCAGTGCTGAGAAGGAAGAGGTGTTTGTTTGTGTCAAGGCGAAGGGGCTTAAAAATGGTATCCATATGTGAAATATAATCAATTAAAAAAGTTAAAATAATTAAAAACATATATTAGCACCTGAAATCCATAAAAATAACTAATAAAAATAAATAATTGTTCATGTGGGAATTTAAATGAAACATTTGAATGATCAAATATTTTTCATATTTGACACGTAATCAATAAAAAAGAAAATCCATATGCGAAAAGTAATCGAAAAAATAAAATGTTCTCAACATGTGAAAATGTAATCCATTTTAAAATACATGAAAAAAATGAAAATAAATAACTAAATAAATAAATAACTACTACTACTACTACTCAAGCACGGCAACAACATGCAAACTCCACACAGAAAGCTCCAGATTCAAACCCACAACCTTCTTGCTTGCTGCAGCACCCAATACTGATCCCAAAAAATGGTTTAGACAGAGGGGACAGGAATCTGCTGCACCGAGGTGCTGTCAAAGTCCTGCAGAATGTCGTGATGAGTGTGGTAGTGCATGGCCTCGTAGGACTTGGCAAAGGCAAACGTCTGTGAGCTGGCAGGCTGGAGGCTGGTGGGTGAGTTGGGCCCCACGGAGGGACTGCTGTTGTATATGCTGTAGTATGGCTCAATGCGGGTGTTGATGGGAGAGGACGTGCTGGTGGGGCGAGGCCGCCGCGTGTTTCTGGGGCTGGCGGCGCAATCCCTGGACTGACTCGGCCCGCAAGCCTGGTCCACCAGCCTCTTCTGGGCCTTCGGTGAGAGCACGTAGGCCGAGTTGGTCTCGTGGTGAGAGGATTTATTCCGGTTGACTTCCAGGCTGCCCTTGCCCATGGCGTGCAGGCGAGTCTTTTGCTTGCAGCACAGCAGGCCCAGTGCGGCCCAGTGCATGCAGCAGAGTACGCGGCGCCGCAGGCCCGCGCTGTTGCGCGAGTACACGAAAGGGTTGATACCCGATTTGAGGAAGATGAGCGCAAAGCCACACAGCTCAAACTGGTAGTGCCCAAAGGTGCTCTCAGGCGACAGGACATCCTGCGCCAAGCACACCCCCATTGGTAGGCAGCACAGCAGGACGGAGAACACGATGACGATACAGGTGACCACAGCTTTGGAGTCTTTGGCGGTGGCCAAGTTGACCGTAGACACGAGCTGGCAACACGTGGCTCCCTGGGCTGCCCCCGGGACCAAAGGCAGGTTGGGCCTGTTGTTGTAAGAGTGGGTCTTAACGTTCTGTAGCTTACGGTACAAGGGGGGGCCCTGGGTGCTGCACTGCACCCCTTCAAAGCTGGGGGCCACCAGAGGAGGTGGAGGAGGGGTACACCTGGCAGCCACGGTCACGATGGGACACTTCCTGACTTGTGCATTCTTCTTCAGGGTGTGTGCGATCATCAGATAGGACACAGTCACCACGGCGACACAAAAAGCAAAGTCAGCAAGGTAGGCATACAGCACCAGCCGGGCCCGACCCCCTCCTAGACCAAAGTGGGGCAAGCAGGGTCCGTCCCTCCGCGGGTACGCCCGCATGGTGAGGAGGGCGGCCATAGTGAAGCTGGACGTCCACAGCAGGGCGGTGAGGGCCAGGGTGCAGGGGAAGGAGGCGGTGCGGTTGGGCTGCTGGCCCAGGACCATCCGTAGGCGGTGCAGGGCGATGACCGCCACCGTCTCCAGGGACATGATGATGAACCCGCAGCTGGTCAGGTGGAAGGCAAAACAGAAGCTCTTGGACACCCCGTCGCCTCTGCCCGCATCCAGGTAAAGCACCAGCGCGAACATGGGCGCCGTCACGCAGCAGATAAACAAATCGCAAAAGGACAAATTTAGGATCATAAAGTCAAAGTTGGTACGGAACTTGCGGAAGGCCGGGTCGAAAAAGGACAGGAACACCACCAGGTTGCCGTAGGAGCCCAAGCAGAAGATGAGGACAAGGAGGAGGGAGCAGAAGGTCAAGGTGGCGGTGTGGATGAGCGCCCATACTGGGGGGCCGTGTGACACCTCGGTGCCGTTGAAATTCACCTGCTTGGGCACATCCGTCAGGTCTGATGGCGTCCCGGTGCTGTTCATCATATTCTTCTTAGCCCAGCCTCACAGTCAGACATTATTCCTCCTGAAAGAACAGACGACAGGCGCCATCATGTCTGCCTCCTACAAGAGAAATGGATTAGAAATGCTTTTTCTAAAACAACACAAGCACACATGTAAAACTCCAGCAACGCACGTTGTCATTTCAAACATCAGCAAACCTTTAGTTTAGTCTTTAGTCGCTCCTTTCTTCGATTTAGCCCATCTTTCTTTTTGAACACACCGCAGCTTTGGGACGAATAATATCCACCGAGGCTCCATGAAGGCAACATAAAAAGCATCGTCTCCCTCGTAGGCCTTCTTTCTAATGCATTCGCCGAGCGAACTCACGGCGGCGGATTCGCTCCATCGTCTTCTTCTTGGCCGATGTACCCATCCATTCTTTTTACCCAGCAGCCACCGGACGTGCGATGTTGGAAAAAAGAAAAAAACAAAACGAGCATGAAGTAACAGCCGACGTATGCAAGCAATGAGCGTCAAGCACTGCACTCAACCGGCGTACATGCTTAATACCACCAACTGTGCCCCCCCCCCGTACAACACTCATTGTGCAGGCTTAGTAACCTTCATCGGTAGTTTTACTATTACTGTTTTTGAAAGGCGATCGTGAACGTCACACCAGGGCAAAATGGTCACCCTTATTGGTACGTACATCAACTCACCTTCACCTCCTGTAGCCACACTTCCGCCCTTCAAATTAAAAGCACTGTCTACACAAAGGGGTCACAAAAAATACCTTACATTATTTTTGTACCTGCTTGACTTTAACGTACACCTGTGTTAAAATTATTTTAAAATATCTTTGGTTCATTGAGACATTGCATATTATGGTTGATAACTATTTAATTCATTTAAACCGGGTTTAAGTAATTATTTTCAAATGTGGATCAGGAATCATGCACTTTTCCAACTAATAAGTAAAAATTTAAGACCGTTTTTTAAAAAACACAGCATTTTACTCTTTCATAATAAATGTCAACATAAAAAAGTCAGATTTTTAAAATAAACAATTTATTCATACATAGTTTTATCATACAACAGGTAAACAGTACATCTACAAAAAAAAATCACTGCATTTTGGCACTACACTATACAAACGTGAGGTACTAAATGCTTCAATGTTTGGACTCTTTTCAAGTCACCGAAGGAAAACAAAACTAATTTGGTACACTCTAGGAAAAAAGAGTCAATGTTCTACATGAAAAAAGGTGGACCAGCAGAGTAGCCGCTGTTTTGCGCTGGGAAACCTTGAAAAAAATAAAATAAAATAAAAAAATCGTGCTCAGGTCCTCACGAAACAAACACATGACAGCACCGCATCGGGGGAGCGCACACTCTCCCTTTTCTTCGATGAAAAATAGGCTTCAGTGCTTGGAAAAAAGGCTAAACCTGCAGAACGTCTTACTAGGAAATAAAATGCAACATTTTAAGAACTTATAAATAAATAAATATGTTTGTGCGTATTTGCGATAGAATGATTATATAAACACGCCAACAATGCATATAATCATATCTAGATCAAACAGCCACACAAACATTATGTTACAGTCTAGTCCAAGGAGTTGGCAACTTTCTGTTGTTCCCCATTATGGAGCTAACTATAACAAGCATGTCCTCCCCTGGGACATTGTGTTGGCTCAGAGTTGAGTCTTGGGATATAATCCTGAGAAATGTGTCCGACACTGCACACATCTTCAAGCGTCCACACGCAATCAAACAAGCAAAAAAAAAAAAAAACTGTACAGAAATGTTACACACTGCAGGGCATTTGTCCCTGCGATGAGTGATCCTTAAATATTAAGTATAGAGGAAATGTCAATGAACTACATGCTATACAAAAAATACACAACATTTCAAAACGTTTGTGTGGGCCACTTCCTAGCGAGGGTAGGGCGATGTCTCAACAATGTGACACCCCCAGGCCCCCCTCCATTCTTCATGCGACTGGCAACCATTGATGTAGTCTAAAGAGTGGAAAAAAATGGAGATGGTTCAAGGAATTGTCACTTATATCCCTAAAATATCACAATAGAAGTGTGAGCATATATGCCGTACACACTGTATCTCACTTACAGTAAGTCAACACACCCCTCAAATTTCAGACATCACTTTTATTCTTAAGAGGGACGATACTGTAGAAATGAAACTTGGATATACCTAAGAGTAGTTTCCTAGGGAAAGAAATCGATCAATGCTCCAGAATGTAACAGTACATGTTGGAATTCCCATTTCCCTCAATGAACCACAGCGCACCAGCATGAACAGCACTCATGCCGCCCTAGACTAGGATGCTGTTGCCACCACCATGCTCGACTGTAAGCAAGACCTCTACCAGCTCCACCGAGAGGACACCAAGGCGTTCCCAGGCCAGCTGTGAGACATAGTCCCTCCAGAGTGTCCTAGGTCTTCCCGGGGGCCTTCTCCCGACTGGGCATGCCCGAAACACCTCACCAGGGAGGCGCCCGGGAAGCATCCGGACGAGATGCTCGAGCCACCTCAACTGGCTCCTCTCGATGTGAAGGAGCAGCGGCTCTGCTCTGATCTCCTCCCGGATGGCCGAGCTCCTCACCCTATCTCTTAGGGTGAGTCCAGCCACCCTACGGAGGAAACTCATTTCCGCCGCTTGTATCCGCGATCTCATTCTTTCGGTCATGACCCATAACTCATGACCATAGGTGAGGGTGGGAACGTAGATCGATCGGTAAACAGAGAGCTTTGCCTTCCGGCTCAGCTCTCTCTTCACCACGACGGTCCGGTACAGCGACCGCATTACTGCAGATGCTGCACCGATCCGTCTGTCGATCTCACGCTCCAACCTTCCCTCACTCGTGAACAAGAACCCGAGATACTTGAACTCCTCCACCTGAGGCAAGACCTCACTCCCAACCCGGAGGGTACAGTCCACCCGTTTCCGACTGAGAACCATGGCCTCGGATTTGGAGGTGCTGAGTCTCATCCCAGAAGCTTCACACTCAGCTGCAAACCGCTCCAGTAAACGCTGAAGGTCACAGCCTGATGAGGCCATAAGGACCACATCGTCTGCAAATAGCAGAGACGAGATCCTAAGGTCACCAAGCTGGACTCCCTCAACACCTTGACTGCGCCTAGAAATTCTGTCCATGAAGATTATGAACAGAATCGGTGACAAAGGGCAGCCTTGGCGGAGGCCAACGTTCACCGGAAACAAGCTCGACTTACTGCTGGCAATGCGAACCAGGCTCCTGCTTCGATTGTACAAGGACCGAATGGCACGTAGAAGCGGACCATCAATCCCGTACTCCCGGAGCACCCCCCACAGGACACCACGAGGGACACGGTCGAATGCCTTTTCCAGGTCTACAAAGCACATGTAGACTGGTTGGGCAAACTCCCACATACCCTCGAGTACCCTTGCAAGGGTGTAGAGCTGGTCCAGTGTTCCGCGACCGGGACGAAAACCACATTGCAGCTCCTCTAACCGAGGTTCGACTAACGGTCGTACCCTTCTCTCCAGCACCCTGGAGTA
>QODF01000040.1:120995-188367 GCA_024372805.1 Oostethus manadensis
GAGGCCGACCGAAAGTTGTGCTCCATAGCCTCACCGAACTCCTCCCACACCCGAGTTTTTGCCTCGACCACCGCCAAACCCGCGTGCCTCTTGGCCTGTCGGTACCTGTCAGCTGCTTCAGGAGTCCCGCAAGCCAGCCATGCTTGGTAGGACTTCTTCAGCTTGACAGCAGCCCAAACCCCCGGTGTCCACCATCAGGTTCGGGTGTTGCCACCACGACTGGCACCGACCACCTTGCGGCCGCAACTACGGCTGGCTGCCTCAGCAATGGAGGCACAGAATACGGCCCATTCGGACTCAATATCCCAGTCCTCCCTCGAGATGCAGGCAAAGCTCTGCCGGAGATGAGAGTTGAAGACTCGAACACCCGTTTGGGTCTACCAAGTCTGTCCAGCATCCTTCCCCGCCATCTAATCCAACTCATCACCAGGTGGGGGTCAGTTGACATCTCAACCCCTCTCTTCACCAGCGTGTCCAGAACATGCGGACGCAGGTCTGATGATACGACCACAAAGTCGATCATAGACCTGCGACCTAGGGTGTCCTGGTGCCAAGTGCACTTATGGACATTCTTATGATCGAATATGGTGTTTGTTACAGACAAACAACACCCCACACGGGTTCAGGTCAGGGAGGCTGTTCCTCCCAACCACGCCCCTCCAAGTCATTGTCATTGTCATTGCCCACATGGGCATTGAAGTCTCCCAGTAGAACTATGGAGTCACCAGCTGGGGTGCTCTCCAGAACCCCTCTGATAGACTCCAAGAAGGCTGGGTACTCTGAACTGCTGTTCGGCGTGAACGCAGAAACTACAGTCAGGACCCTTTTCTTCAGCCCTAAGACGTAGGGAAATAACCCTCTCGTTTACTGGGGATGACTCCAGCACAGAGGCACCAAGCCGGGGGGCTAATAATAAGCCCACACCAGCTCGCCGCCTCTCCCCTGCAGCAACCCTAGAGAAGAACAAGGTCCAGCCCCTCTCAAGGAATTTGGTTCCAGAGCCCAAACTGTGGGTTGAGGTGAGTCGGACTATATCTAGTCGGAATGTCTCCGCCTCTTCCACAAGCTCGGGCTCCTTCCCCACCAGAGAAGTGACATTCCATGTCCCAAGAACCAGATTTGGCCGACGAAGACCATGCCCGTACCAGGTCGCCGTCCTCGACCGCTGCCCAAATCGCATTGCACCGAACCCTTATGCTTGCCCCTGCAGGTGGTGGGTCTGCGGGGGGGAGTTCCCGTGTGGCTTCTTCGGGCTAGGCCCGGCCAGGCCCCACGGGTGAAGGCCTGGCCACCAGGCGCTTGCCTGCGAGCCTCTCCCCCAGGCCTGGCTCCAGTGTGAGGCCCCGGCATCCCACGTCCGGGCGAGGTGCGGTCACTTCTTTTATGGTTCTTCATTAGGGTCTTCTGAATCACTCTTAGTCTGGCCCGTCACCTAGAACCGGTTTGCCTTGGGAGACCCTACCAGGGGCATAAAGCCCCCGACAACATAGCTCCTAGGATCACTCGGGCACTCAAACCCCTCCACCACGATAAGGTGGTGATTCACTTCTGTTTACTGTCATAGAAAATGTTGCTATGTGCTAGGTATAATGCTTTACCGTGTAGGTGTTTTAGGCATAGTAACAAGGGGACACCAGCAAGTCAGTGAGCACCAGCAGCTGGTCATCAGTGAACTGTTGCTTATGCTGCTGCCAGTTGTCATGATGTGTCCTCCGAAAGTTGGACAAGGTTTTCTTCACAGTCATCTAGAGGACCAGAAAAGCACATTTAGATTATCTTTTACTTTCCTGTGGTGAAATAACAAGCTTTCGTCTAATAAGGCTTACTTCAATAGGTTGGGTATCATTAAGGTGGGCACTCAGGTCCATTAACAGCTGGGGCATCCAAGTTGGCACATCATATGGGCTGGAGAGAATACAAGCACTCAGCCCGAGAACACCAGCATGGCGCCGCACCAGGTCTGTGACAACATTAACAACATTAAAATAAGGTACAAACATTTTGGGGGACAAATTCGGCTGTTATTGCCTCACCTGCAGAAGGTATGGTGTCCCCTATTGTGCCGATGCCCCTCTTCCTCTTTTTAGGGAGCCGAGTCTTGCACAGAGCCTCAAAGTGAGCCTGCATGGGGGCGTCCATGCATAGGAAATTGCACTGGAGGAAGCCACTGAGTGTGGTGGCGGCCATTTCTCTTACCTGCAGAGAAAGTAGGAAAACATTTTGAGTCACAAGCCACCTGCACAATCTGATGGAATCCAACACGAGCCACTATCTCTTTTGCTAAGAACACTTCATTGAAATAGATCAGCTTGAGAATGGCGGTGGAGGTGTTAGTGTCATTTGTGATCCAATTTGTCTTTTTCCACATTTGATTTATGGATGTGCTTAGCTTGAGAGCTCTTACTTGTAAATCTTAAATAGTCATCTGTAAGGAAAAGGTCTGAACATGAAAAATGCTGCAATTTTTTACTGCATGTACTCTAGTTGAAATGAATAACGATCGGTATAAAAGATCCATACAAAAACTTTAATTTCATAATGATCACCAGGCAAATGCTGTTTTACACCTCAGTCATTATATGGAGCAGGTCGTCATGGAGGCCAAAGAAAAACGACGACTTGCATCCATCCCCCACTCCTCCTTAGTCTCTACTCCATCCCTCTCTTCTTCTTTCAATCTGAAAGTTATCTCCATAGCAACAGATTACTGCAGCCTGTGGTTTCCATAGCAACAGTTAGAGGACTAGAGGAAGGGTGGGGGAGAAGTGACTGTGTGAGGCAGGAGATGAATGCTGAATCACTACAGTCAAGCTGAAAAAGCCAACACAATAAACAAGCATATATTTACTGTACAATGATGATGATGGTGACTGTTCATCATCCTCACATGAACTCCTTTTTGGTTACAAACCAGAACGTGTGTGTGCGCGTTTTATTTTTTTATTTTATTTTTTTACCTCCAGCTGCTCGTCTTCCAACAATCGTATGACCAGAGCTCGCACATCGTTCACAGCTTTCTGGTCACTCATGAAGATGAACAGGTTGTAAAACACCATGATCTGGAGGTATGTCAGCACAGTGTAGCGAGCATGCCAAGAACTGCTGCCAGCAATCTGCAACACAAAACAGCATCATTGCATGTATGTCAATAATGGGCTGAGCATGTGACACACCAGAGGTAATAAAGTGCACATTTCATGAACCTCTGTCTTTAGGGGGTTTACCAATTCTCAAAAGCAAAGGCAGCCTTATAAAGTATTTTTGTCATTCAAACCTTAGGGGAAAAATACTATTGAAGACCTGTAATATTAATTAATGTATCTGGCCAAACCATTGTATGAGTTGCTGGTATTAGCACGGCTCAAACATCAACAAAGACACTAACAGACAAGCCAACCTTTAAGACATTTTCTGAATAATCACTTGCAGCGTTTTGACACTTTTTGTTTAACTTGAATTGCCTATTGCAGTATTGCTCTTATTCTGCACAAGCAGTGTTCATTTGTAAAATGCATCAATTGGCATCATAGCAGAAGAAGCATAATGTGTCCATTACAGCTTGAGGGAAGAGCTGTTGCTGATACTGGTATCGGTTGATATCGGTAATGAAATGCTGGACTATACTGAAAATCAGAAAGAATGCCAATATTGAGCTTTATTCTTTAGACAAACCAACATATGAGAACTGTGTTAAAGACAACAAATTAATAAAACACACAAAAAATAAATAAATAAATACACCCAAGCGGGCTCTGACAACCATGCAGCGAGCGCAAACTTGAATGGCAGAGAACTCATGTGTTGACCATTTCAAACAGTACGGATGTCACGAGATGATGCACAAGACTGGGATCTCGAGACCAGCTGAGATTTTAACATAATGAGTTCATATGCATGAGATTTCATTAAAATCTGATGGTGCAAAATATGTTTATTTTGCCCCTGAATCATTGTGTGCATTTGTTGTGTGGCGTGCAAACGAATACAGTGTGCTGCTGGGCTACATGAAAATTATGACATTTGATATTCTTACCTGTGATTTTCTTTTTGATTTCTTTTGATCATTTTGATCAAAAATGTAACTGGCTACTCTGTTTACTTTTAAAACAAACATCAAAGCCTAAGTTATTATGTTTTGTAATACAGTTGTATTGCCAACGTCTGTGGGTCAATCACAGCTTTTGTTTTGTTACTTTTGTTACGTTAAAGCAATTAGAACAAAAGCACTATTTCCCGGTAGCAAATTTGCTCTAACTTCTTTAAAGCGTGGGGTAGAGAAATTAATGAGTTATCAAATTAAAGTTCGTCATGTTTAATCTGATCATAGACACTCAATTGACAGTCACTCGAGAAAACACAAAAATACGACAAAATGTGTTAATTCCGACAGGAGATATATCATGTCACACATAACAGTATCGGTTGACAACAGAATTGAAAATGGAAAGAATATCCAAAAAGCCAATATCTGACATCCCTAGCATATACGTACTTCAAGAGAAATCTTTGTTATTAGTATTAACATTTTAGCTTTTAAGTTAAATTGGCTTTTTGTACTACTTTTCTACTTTTGCTAGGCTTTTGCTTATTTATTGTTATTGTTTATTTATAATAAACCATACTTTGGAGATCGACGTGTGTTTTGCCATAAAAGTATGGTGCAGCAAGGTGACCAATGATTGTGTACAAACTTTGATTTTTTATCTTTATTGAATTATTAGTTTCTTGGCTCTGTTGGTCAGAGAAACTGAGTTACATTGTGGAGGCTTTTTTCCCCAACTTTCAGATGTGCATTTGATAGCATTATGGAGATAGAACTCACTTTATCTCCCGCTCTCCTGCTGAGCGGATTCTTCACTTTTGTTGATAGTTTGTATTTAATTACCAAATAAATGCCTGATGCAAGAAACACTGCCACTTCCATATTATTGTATTGTCATTCATAGTAGCCCTGCCATAGGTCAGTCTAGCTTGGCTTCTGGCTGCCCTGTTCTCAAGCTACAGTTATTCTCCAAATGAGAGTCACACCCCACCCCTATAAAACAGTGTGGAAATTTACACAAGGAATTATTTGTTCTGCCTGCCATTGCACTACATCATTAATAAGATCCAATACTAAAAGGATGCAAAAATAGCAGTTACACATTTCATTCCCATTTTAACAGGAAAGGAGTAATCCTCTGTTCAACAACACACACCTGGTAATCTCTGCTCTTGAGTAAATGCCACTGTTATACTGTTGTACTGCAATTCCATCTGGAATATAAACGTCTGCTTCTAGAAGTTATACTCCTGAAGTTACACTCCTGTTGTTGCTTGATGGCTTACCTCTTGCAGGGCGTCGAGTACCATGGGTATCTGCTCTGTGTAGAGGAGTCCCTGAGACATGAGAGACAGGCAGGTCTTTGCATCCCTCTTCAGCTCATCATAACTGTCATCATTCTCAACTGGAGCAATCTAGAATCACACAAAAATGTCTGAATATTTAAGCTTGATTTATTACAAGCCACTGCAGTGAACAGGTGAAGAGACCGGGTTTAAAGAAGACACCTTGAAGAGCAGCGGGAGTAAGCGCAGTTGCTCAGGGACAGCCGTGGAGAAGGAGCGCCCAGCACTTGCAATCAACCACTTTAACACTGGAAACATGGTACGGGTTAAGGTGTGGATAAATGTACATTATATGGTATGGAATGGATCATTCATTGTTGCTCACCTGTTTTGAGCAGTTTGATAGCTTGAGTCCTCTCATCCTGCTCACCCACTTCATTCTCCTCAACCACGTGGTTCTGGATCTCCTCATCCCCCTCAGTCAGAGGCTTCAGCTGTAACAGAATTCTCTCTGTGAAGTCTGAGATGCGAGGTGAGGTAGTCGGTTGAGTGTAAGGCAGGTTGACATCTATCATGAAGATGTAGGTCAGCACGCTGGAAAAACAGAAAAGCTGCAGAGTTCATACACCTATTCCAAGGTCAAATTCAAGCTCTTTTTCCAGCACTTTGACTTTAATAATATCCATCCTTGTTTAATAGAAATGTATAGAGCACCTCACCTTCCAATTCGCTCACGTACATTCTTGTAGACCTGTGTTAGTTTGGGCTCCAGGTATTGCAACAATCTGTGGAGAAGCTCTGGCACTCGCCACTCCTGCTGAGCAAGGCCTCCCTGTAGCACATACAGGCGGCTGTAAAATAAAAAGAAAACCATGTTATAAAATTATCATCATTGTCATGATAAAAAAGCCGGCAAGCTTTCGACTGACCATGCATCGACAAATGATCCCCCTTCTCCATTAACTGGAGACTCCATTAATGTCTCAAATAGCCAGTGAAGTTTGCGGGGGTCTCTACTCTCCTGAAGATGGGAGAAAAAAGTCTAAGTCAGATTCTTAGAAAAAGAGAGTCAAAGTAACGGAAAACAGTAACAAATGGAGAAGATGAATAGAGAGAAGGAAGACTTACACAGGCTGTAGCGATGCAGGTGCCCCAGTCTGCATATGTTTCCACTGTAATGTTGGACAAGGCAGTACGAAGGAGCGGACATAACACTTTCCAAAGGTTATCAACCTGTAAATCAAGCATTATAGTTAAATTGACTCAAAACAATGTTGAATACAACAACTTTTGTTTTTTCTCCCATCTTTCATGAGTTAAACTCAAAGATTTCAAATGTTTTCAGTGTACACAACAAGTCGATTTCTCTCAAATATTGTTCAAATTCTTCATGTATTGTATGAGCAAGGGATGCAGTGTACCGGCGTATACAACATCGTGGCCCAGTTCTTGCCAATATCCAGTAACTTTTCACAGCCATTGACAAGGAGCGGACTAACATTTCAAAAGGTCACAGTCAACAACCTGATCAAGTCAATGACAAGATGTGTTGTTATGTGAAAAATGGTGATTACACCATCAACAGTTTTTTTTTTTTAACCTCCCAGTGCCCCTCCCAAAACATTTAATTATGCATTTTGGAGTGGCCTTTTACTGTGGCCAGCCTAAGGCACACCTCATCATCCCAACAATCATGCTGTCTAGTTTAATCAGCACCTTGATAACTTGCTGATAACTCTGCAAAGAAGAAGCGCTCACTAATGCAATATATGGTATGTACGTAGAACAAGCCTGGTATTTAGCTCATCAATATAGGAGCAAAAACATTTGTTGTAAGTATATCTTTGATGAGTGTAAGTAATTGTGCTTTGTGAAACTGTACCTTTGTGTAACTCCAGTGCTTACATCCTCTGATCAGGCCAGATATAATCTCTGCAACACAACGCTGTTTGCTCTCATGGGAGTCGACTACCAAGCGCTCCATGTGTGGTTCCAGCAGAGGCAAAAATGTGTCGCTGAAATTACGGAACAAACCCTGAAAAAACAAAAGAAAAAGTGGTTTTCATAATTCTCTTTTTAAACTTAAAGCAATCTTGGGAAATAAAAGTCACCTTGAACAAACAGAATCTGCGAGTGCTAAACTTGTCTTTGCCCTTTCGTTCCTCCAGAGAGAGAAACTCGATGAATTGATTAATGAATACTGGGTCTGAGAAATGGTCATAGATGATCTGCTCTCGCTGTAAGGTGAAGAAAGAGAAGAAAGCCTTTTGATAAAGTCCACCTGCATTGTTTTGCTTATTGCTTGAATGCACAAACCTCTGTCATTTCATCTCTGGTCAGGTTCAGTTTGGGTTGCTCTTCCTCAGGAGCATACATCATCAGTTTCCTAGCAAATAATGTGATACAACTCAGCAAAACACAGCCAAGTAAACAAAATCATAGAAAGGTGGAGCATTCTAAAACATGAACCTTGGCCAACTGTAGTAACCCCAGTGAGTCTTTTCCACAAAAACACAGAGATCCCACTCTTTCTGTGTCCGTGGCAGGCTGCTACTGTTGTACTGTAACCACTTGTTATCAGGCCGATCACCAGCCACCATACAGCCTGTCTCTTCAACTTCACCTTTTACAACACAGAAAAAATTTCGTACAAATTGTTTTTAAAAGGTATATTTGTAGAGCCAACAAGAAGAAAGTTTACACAAATCAAACCTTTGTGCTGCTTGTAGATCTCAGAAGGGTTGACTGGGACTTTTTTATGAGGCCTCTTTATTTGCTTCAAGATGCCTGCCACAGCTGATATTGCCACCTACAAAATTTTTTTAAAAAAAACGTCAATAGTGCTTCATCCATTTAAGTTATGTAATCATTACTAAGTGGCGATAAGTTGAGGACCCACTCACCTTGCGGACATAGAGTGTGTCGTGGTTGAGGGTTCTGATGAAGAACAAAACAGCTGCTGATGGGAGCTGGTGGTCATCCCTCAGGAGCAGCGACAACAAGCCAATAGCAATATGCTCAAATTTCCAAGGCCTGTAGCATAAAACCAAGTGTTAGAGAGAAACAAAGGCAGTAGGTAATGTGGTAAATATCAAATCAACGTACAAGGTTCTGTTGCCAAGAGAGTCCAGCAGATCCCCAATGAGCTGCTCGTACTTCCTATAATATGTAAATGAGCAATTAGTTTTGTTTTGTTTGTTCATTTGTAACAAACTATGCAGAAATGTTTACATAAACGATCATTTTGTGGTTGTCTGTGTGCCACATATATCCACTTATTTAAGGTTTAAGGTCCCTAAAATTGTGTAGCTAATCAAAATGATGAAAAAAAGGTTTGTGTATTAGGTGCCATAACCGCACTTTCGCTTGGACATAAGCAACGTGAAATGTGCAGAGTAGAAAAGCCGATCGCAGTCACTTTGTTCTAATGATACAAATGGGTTTTTAATGTAACGTTTTGAGCAAATGATTGACCTTCGACAAATTTCTAGTGGACCGTGTGGCTATAAATTAAGCAGATTTTAATTTAAAATGTAAATGCACTGTAGTGTTTTTAGAAACGCTGTTCTACTTTCTTACTACAAGTGGAGAGGAACATACATGATACATAAATGTCATTATGTGGATGCGGAAGGTATGAAAATGAATATAACTTTCAAATACTGTATAAAAACATTCAAACGTACACTTACAACATATAGCAAAGGCTGTGAACAGACCTATTATAGTTGGTCAAAAAACAGCAGTTTGTAGAGCGTTTGTATGATGTTATTGTATTTTTTTAATTTTAAAAAGGACAAAATTGTTTTTAACTTACTCTACAGATTCAGAGTTTTTAAGTTGCTGTCTCTTTACACCTTCTGAAGTTTCTTCCTCTGAAGGAACAGGATCTTTAGGAAGGGGATTTCCCGTGACCATAAGTTGTTTGGCCACATCACAACTCTCTACAGGAATCTACAAGACAGAAAGATTGGCAAATTCAAAAAATGTGGTTTCTGCTTCTTCTAGGCACATCACAAACCAACTATTAGATTCTACTACTCTTCTTACAGAGAAGTCGATGCCAATCGTCTCATACTGCCGGTGGATTTTGTCAGCAAGGTCGTCAAAGAGCCGCACAATGGAGGGCTTCTCCAAAGACATAGCTGAACTGAGGCCAGATCGAACAATAGCAGGCCACGTCAGAGCAATGCACTCCCAGTCATGCAAATTGGCCAGGCACACTCCACTGTGATTCCCCAGCAAACAATATAAGGCACCCTGGAAAAGCACCGTCAAAAGTGCCAAAATTTAAAACATACTCTCCTACATGTGACAAAGTATAAATGGAGAAACATAACAGCTTCAGATTACATACTTTGAACTGTTGTTGCGTGACGCTGCCATTATCTGGGTTGAGAAACTCAAGGACATGGGGTATTACGTCTCTGCAGCAGAAATTATACGTGCCAAGGGCAGTGAACAGCACATTTTGAGCTTTGCTGCGTACCTGCAAAGAAATTGACTTTGAGTCCATTACAAAATAGTAGGGTAGAGTATGTTACAAAACAAAACAAAATAACTGTCACCAGACAAATAATCAATTTTATAAAGTTTCTCACTTGGCTGTATGTGCTTGTAGAGAGGCGCAACAGATCCCTCATCAGCTCCTGATGAATGCTTCTGTACTGACATCCTTCCACCGTCAGCTTGCGAAGCTTATAACACAAAGTGCCAAAGTTATGAAAACAGCCAACATACAGTAAACACAAGACTTGCAAAATTCCCCATAATCAACTTACTTCATGCTGGAGCATTACTCTGTCTATGAGGAGAGCTCTGATATGCTGCTTTCTACCATGCAGCTGTAAACAAAAGTTGAATGTGAGCTTTGAGGCAACTTATTCTATAGAATAATATACACAATGAATTAATGCACAATAAAGATTTACCCTATTTTCCATTGATTTCTTAACAAGATTGAAGCTCTTCCAGCGAGAGTCAAACTCGTGTTTGTGAGAACCCTTAAAGTGTAGCAGGTCACTGATTATCTACAAGATATTAAAGACAAAAAATGTTTTGTACAGTATTGAATGAGCTGTTTCACGATTACACACAATTACAAATGGGCAAATTAAATTACACCGCCTTCAAAACATTTTTTGCAATTGGGTCACATGCACAGGGACTTAGGTTACAACATTTGTACTGGCACAATAGTTAAATAATGTAGTAGTAAAACTTTACTGTTACCTTTATGATGGAAAAAAGAGATTTTGTGTCATCCTCAGAGTGTTCTAGAATATAATCTGCACAAAGAGGTAAAGAGGATTTGTCGGTAACAATTTTGTTGGGGTTGTGGCTACAATTGAGATGAAACACATACGAAGCAACTGTCTCATCACATGGCAGATGGAATCTCTGTAGTTCTCTTTAGACTCATCTGGAAATAAATATTAAGTTTACAATGTAAGCATCTTCAATATTAAACATGATTTTCCATTCAGTTTATCTGACACCAAAGTGCACATACCATAATTGGTTCCAGTATAGAGAATAGTCTCGTCCAGATTCACCATACTATGCACACTGTTCCAAAAAGAATAACCTATTGAAACATTTTATGCTTCATTTCCATATTACATTTACCAAACAGTATATCCATCCATCAGTTTTCTATGCCGCTTATCCACATTAGGGTCGCAGGGATAGGCTCCAGCTTATCCTTTAAAAAATACTTAATACTAATTTAACATCACAAATATTAAACTACTTACAGTTCAGGAATGGGTTTTCCTTTCAAGGGAGGCATAAGACCACCGGCTCCCAGAAGGCAGTGCTGAATTATGGTCAGACTCTGTAGGACATCATCTCTGAGGGAAGAAAACCCCAAAATAAACTTAAAAAACTATATATGTTGCCAAGAGGGAACTCTGAATACATATATATTGCATTGTATTATACCTGCTCATGTCTTGGTCTCCCTCTGCATAACTTTGAAGTCGCACAAGTTCTGGCTGCAGAATCAGGTCCAGTAAATGATAAGTGAAAACAATTTCATCAACACTGGGCACATGCCACCGGATGTCTAAGTTCCAGAGGTCACCTGGACGACCCCAATCCTGCATGGGACAGACACATAAGTAAATGATCCCATAATATGAAGTCACATTTGCATTACCGGAGAGTGCTACAGCACATTGCAAAGCAATCATGTACTGGATTTAATAAAGGCTGACTCATCTAGAAATACTCAGTGGCTACAAAACTTGTTGCTACAGTAAAAGCCACAAGCAAGACTTCTCACCCCTTATAGAGTGAAGAGGACAGTATAAATACAACCACTTCACTAATACTTCTATTGAGGAAAAGTAAATCAAAAATGAATGAAATCTTATCTACAATGAGGACTAAAAAATGAAAAAGCTAGGTCAGATTCAACATTGCAAAGCGTCATGCAACTTATCTGATTAAAGAAAAAATACTTTTTCCAGACACTGTAAAAGTATTATGCCTTGTCCACACATAGCAGGGTATTTTTAAAAACGCATATTTCTCCTTTCTCTGTTTATGAAAAAAATAGTGTCCACACGACTTCGTATTTAAAAAGAACGCATCCACACGTAACTGGATAAATGCATTGGGAAAGCATGGCAAACCTTTTAGTTTAGCATGTTACTAAACTGTTACTAAATTCTATCCAATCAGATTCATCCTCTGTCATCTTGTCACTTCCGAAAACATGGTGCCCGGCTCGTTGTTGTGGACTGACAAGTTTAAATAATTAATTCTGAATCATTATCATTACCTTAATTGGTAGGTAGTCAGTGACTGGTTGGCGAAACCCGCTTGGCACACTGCAGTACTCCGTGGGGTAGATGAGGGCAGTGGAGCGCAGGATGTGATGCAGCAGGTTGCATGCTAGAATGTATCCCTGCTTACACTTGAGGTGGAGGGTCAACTGCAAAATGTGGACCAGGTCTGAGGAATAGGGAAGGAGCTTGGCGCCGTCCACTCGAGTAACCTGAAGTGCACATGGCAAGATTATGCAAAATCAGCAGTTGTACAATAACTAAGGGAGGTACAGTAGTCCTATTAACTAGAGATGATTGATATTGACTTTTTTTTTTTACCAATGTTGTCCAGCACTTCATTATAGTACCCATGGCGATATTGGCGGTTCCCTCAAACTAATATTAGGCCACATTATGCTTCTTTTACTGTGATGCCACAGGATGCATTCCATAACACTCTTTGTGCAAAATAAGACAAATACTGTAATATGCAATACAAGTTATAGAAAAAAGACAGTGAAAAGCTATGTGCTCGTAAAAAATACCTCAGAGCTGCCGTCCTTTCGTCGCGTTGAGCTTGCACAAAGGACAAATGTGAAAGTAATTCCAGACCGTGGACATACTGAACTAGCAAACTCATTCCTGTGTGGAGCACGTCATCGCTCGCACACCAATATCATATCATATCAGCAGAAAAGTCAATACCAATATGAACCAATATCTACATTTTATGCCGATATTGGCCAATAATATCAAACCTACTAACAACTAGTTTTGTCTTACCTCAGACAGTAACTGAAGATTCCATAAAAACTCCTTGTCAAGCTCCTCTTCGTGTAAAACTTCCTCATCTGTGTTAATTGAAAAGTGTACATCATGCAACAAAGACATTAGTCCAAGTACACTAACTCTGGAATAAACTGCTTTGTTTGCTTACTGGCAGCAATTTGGTGTATTTGACTGCAGCAGTGAGGTACAAACATTTTCAGAGACTCTGCAGGGTGACACTGAAATAATAAGGATGTGGACAGTGAGCAATAATCTACAATCATGATTGCTGCATTTCCCCATATAGTGGCGAATTTAAGAGACATCAATTAGGGATAAGGCATTAGTCATAGTAAAGATAATTTGAGCCACCTCATGGATACGCGGATGTGTATGTGTATTTTTCCTGTTTGGAAAAGCACTACACACCTGGGGGCTAATTGGGAACGCCAATAAACAAAGCAGAGGCCACCATTTGTGGAAGTACAGTACCTAGTACAGCATTGATGACAGTGTGCAAGATACCTTAGAAGCAGCACGACACATGTCCGCCACCATTCTTCCAGCTACACGTGTCTCAAAAATGTTGGTGGTTGCAAAGTTAAAAACCTTTTCCAGAGCCACCTGTTAAAAAGGTAAAAATGCCTGTAAATAAACTGAACATTTTAGTAACCAAATTCTAGATTTTCTTCCAGTGTTGACCATGAATATGTCCAATGAGCACTGAGTGAGGATAGTGCTGAAGGTGGAAGACAAGCCAAGCTCCACCAGACTCTCCAAATGGGTCATTTTCTCAGTTTCGGTTTCCTCGCGCGTTTGTTCCAGAGTGCTACTGTCGATCAGGGCAAAGCACCTGCACACATTATGAAAAATTCATAAAAATGGTCATAGTACCCCATCCATCCATTTTCTATGCCACTTATCTTCATCAGGGTCACGGGTATGCTGGAGCCTATCCCAGCTGACTTCGGGTGAAAGGCAGGGTACAGCCTGGACTGGTCGCCAGCCAATCGCAGGGCAGACATTCACACTCACATTCATACCTATGGACAATTAACCTAATCGCCAATTAACCTAACATGCATGTTTTTGGAATGTGGGAGGAAACCGGAGTACACGGAGAAAACCCACGCACGCACGGGATAACTCAGAAATGCCCAACGAAGATTTGAACCCAGACCTCCTGACTGTGAGGCCAACATGCTAACCATTCAACCACCGTGCGGAGGTCATAGTACCCATAACCTAGTGTTCTTCAAAATTCCTCAACATACCTGTCCATAAATTGAAGCACAAAGTCTTCAAACTCTGCAGATGCCGAGCACATCTCCCTTTCGACCTTCAAAGTTAAAAAGATTAAACATTATTTTTACACAATGTTTACATAATTCAAACTGAATTGATTAAACAGCAGATATGTTACCTCTGTCAAGTCAGTTCTTTCATGTAGAGCAGACGAACAGTCCACCAAAGGAACAAGAGTCACAAATGTGGCAATAAACTGGAAAGTGATCTGCAAAGAGGGCAATAATTGGATATTCAAGAAGCTAAATACAAATAGGGGCAGTATTTGTTTAGGTATGCTGGACAAGAAGCCCACCATGCACTTGCTGAAGTCATTCGGGTCAACTCCTGGCAGGGCCCTCATGAGTAAGGGCAACATGTGAGTCGGGCCCTCAGGAAAGTACTTCCCACCCGACACTAGGCTCCGCGCTACGCCAATCATGCAGCTTAGGGTGGCTGTCAGCTGGTGGGGCTCTGTTAGAGTCTCCAGTGCAGGATATGTTCTACAGCAGAGACAACAATTAGCCCTGTGTGCTGATTCCAAAGGGTCGCCTTGCCTCTTAATCAGAGTAGAAAAATAGCAACAGGCTGTCCGACTCTAAGCAAGCAGAACTTGAAGACATAAGACAAAATATTATTAAACTTGCCTCTCTAGTACAGGAGGAATAACCAACTCAGGCCTCATCAGAGCAAGGTTCTGCAGAGCCTGGGCGGCATCGAGACTGCCTGTTTTGCTGAACATGGCCAGCAGAACGGGCTGCATCATACTGGCCACAAAGTTGGTGATATCCTCCTCTGTGAGCTTGTGAGTATCTGGGATGGAAGTTAGCCACGACGGCTTTCTGTAGCGTTCTCTATGCAGCCGACGAACCACACTGGCAGGGAGACGTTGGAGCAATTTCATGAGCTTCATCTGGATAGACAAAGACAGAGACATATAATAAGTGTCAAAAGTCTAATGTATGACATTAAACCTATCATTCTCAATGACCTATCATTCTGAAAACTGTTCACATGTGTTTTGAATCAAGGTGACAAACCTATAATCTATTTGAAATTTATTTCCACAGTGGAACCTCAAAAACCCTGAGAGGTGTATCAATTTGAGGCCCTCAATTTTTGACAAGATTTGACTTGAAAGTCCACAAAACATACTTGTTAAATACCTGTCACAAGCAACAAGCAAAATGTGATGTAACCGCATCCAAAGCAATGGTTCTCATGTCTTGCTTACCACTATCTCCCCCACTATAATTTTTCAACTTCTCCAATATCTTATTTTTAATGAAATTATTTGCAACACAACATGTAGTGCAGCAGTGAGACGCTGAGTGTTTTTTATGGAGTGCTGTTCTCTAGCAAATCTCTGCAGCTATGTGTCGGACGGACGGCACGCTAAGTCCCCAATCTGTCATTTCTCTACTGCTCAAGTGAGACAAAGTCGCCCATGAACAAGGTGCGCACCTTGTGGCGGTGTGGTAAGCAAATTGGGTGACTGGGTGGAAATTGGGACATTGGGTGATAACTTCTTTTTTGACCAGGCAAAAACCCACAACCTACTAACAACTACTCCCATTTATGGGTCGCAATTCACCAGATGAGAATCACATGCCTAATGCCACCACAGAAAGATACCGGTGATGACAATGATGAAAAGTCTGATGATAACCATAGAATCATTAATTTTATTTTGACTGTGAGAATATGAGATACTCAGTACAACATGCACAATACACATGTTTGGGCAATTTAGTAATTTAAGTAACCAAACACACATGTTTTTGAAATAAGGGAGGAAATCAGAGTGAGAAGCTATGTGAACAAAAGTAACCTGCATACAAAAAGAAAGGTCCCAGTTCATAAGTGAATCTGAGAACCTTGTTGCGACAGTTCTATCTACTGGCCAACTGAGCTGCACATCTTATCCCCTCTCCAAAAATAAAAGTTGCACGTTGGTGTTGGTGTAGTTACAAGCTAAGAAGAGGGGCTTCCTCAAAACAGAATGGCATGTGTCCCTGCTTCTGGGGACATTTAATACTATTGCAGCAATCTCACTCACATGTTTGTTATTTCTGAACTTCATACATAAACCTAGACAGCCAATAGGCTTCAGGAAAAATACAGTGATGGATGTGTTTGCTCCATGACACTACGCATTGCTGACGTGAGGTGGAAAGAATCACACTAGGAATAAACTGTGGAAAGGTTATATCAAAATGTGTGCTTCTTGTCTGCTTAATAACAGACTATTCCAGTGTATTTGTTGTCTAAAACTACAAACCATCATGTATAGGAATGCAACAGGATTGCCAGATGAAGCACCGCAATAGTTTATTCACACTCATGGAAAAAAACACAAATAAAATACTCACCAACCAGCGACCGTGGTTAGACGGATGGAAGAAAGAAGTGATGCTGTTGAAAAGGCCAGTGAGTTGTGCTTGAGTTTGTTTACTTGGTCCTCCCTGAAATTGACAGGAAAGCAGTTACAAAGAGACATTTTGAAGTTAACTGATGGTGTCAAAATACACGGAGACCAGACAAACCAGAAGCGATGATATCCATAGCACCACATGACCGATGTCATAGGCATTGGTCACGTATCGCGGGACCATCATCTGGCTGGTCCCCACAGGAAGATTCAAACTTCTCAAAATTCTTGTGAAGATCTGAAGCATATGAATACAATATAGTGTAAAAAATATGCATTTGATGAAGAAAGGAAATAACAAATGTTGATGTTTCTCACAGACTAGTCACATGACTAAAAAATAACAAGTTACTTTATATCAGTGATCCACAGGATCAACAAGGACATTTGATAGTTTGTTTCTCTAACAACCAGTGGTGGTTGTGAAACACACACCTTGTTTCCACATGGCAACACGTGCACAAATTGAAAACATGTAGTTTTGTGTAATTACTTTGAAAGGTAGAACATACCTTGGGGATATAAGGATCCCAGTCAATGTAGCCAATGTTGTCATTAGCCAAGCGAGCAAAGAGATTGACAAGGTTCTACACAGAGAGAATAACACATGAGCAAGACTCAAGTACAGTACAGGTAATGTACATAAGAGGTCATGAAGACTCATTTGCTCTCTCACCAGTTCCCAGCTTGGAAGATTCTGAACAGACACCCACAAGTTGATCAACTCATCAAACCACAACCTGGCAGAAAAACATTTAGTACAAAAAAAAAATTGGTGTGGAATTCAATAGTACAACATTTCAATTGTGAGTGGCAATAGAGGTGGGAAGACATAAAATGCTACCACATCTATTAATAAGATTTTAATATCAGGTTTATTTAATGCACTTGGTAAGCTAAGCATGCTTTAGTTTTTTTCCCCCCCAAACTACCAGTCTTCAGTCTGTTTTAATTAGGGCTGTCAAAGTTAACATGTTAATGACACGTTAACAGAAGTGACCTTTAATGGCACTTTTTTTTTTTTTTACGCGCGACTAACGTACGCACGTCCTGTTTGACCCTCGGCTCACACCAAAGTTTAAGGAACTGCAGCAATGGCGGTTTTGTGTGAAGTAGGGCCCTATGATTTCCACGTTAATGGAGTTGCGGAATTGGCCAATAAAAACGGAACTTATTGGTAAACGCGGAATCTCGCGGAAATTGGCATCATGTGAATGAAATGCAGTCATCGAGAGGAGAAGGAACGTTCGTGTATGGAATTATATACCCCTCAAACAGCTAAATCGTGGCAGAATCTCATTTCAAACATTAAAACCGCCCCCTCCAATGTTGAAATGATGATAAACACAGGCGAAAGTACGAACCTCTTCTTAGCTTCACTTCCGCTAGTCTTCTTCCATTCTCATTTTGTGAGAGAAGCTAGCATGCTAGTGCGGTTGTGTGTACGACTCTGGTTGGATGAGTATATTTTCATCGTGTTGTGTGTTACCGCTTTAATGTAGAGAGCGTTTTACAATGTCTGATGATGAAGTGCATGTTCTGAGTGACAAAAGTTAAAAAACATGTTTATTTTTGCACATAGCTAGTTGCCATAAAGAGACTCTCACACACAGAACATCCTTCCAGCATTCAAAATAAGAGCGCCGTTTGACACATGTCTAATTGTAAACAAAATAAACATATCTTACATATGCAGCTGGAATTGCATGAGTGACTACATCTTCCTTAATCACAACAGACAGTTTGTTGAAGAATTTGTAGCAATGTGTGCAGAGGCTGCTATCCCATTGGAAAAGTTAGCATGTGGGCGACATCCATTTCTGAATTACTTGGATAAATTGTCCACTGATGGATTGCATCAGTAAAAGTAAACTTTTTTTTCCCACTTAATTAACTGAGCAGAAATGGATGACAAAACGGATGGGAATGGGAAGTATAGGTTCATGGCCCTGTCAGATGGCTCTCTCAACAAGAGTGTCACTCTGACTGGAGTTCTCACAAAGTACGTGCTTCTGGGAGTCGTGGGAAGTTACTGGAGCACTGCAGGTATTGTTTTGTCATTTATACAGTGGTACCTTGGCATAAAGTTTCCCAACTAACAAGCGCTTTTAAATTGCTTTGAACTACTAGCTAAAATTTAGGCTAGGAGCTGCCAGTTATCGGAAGAGCCAATGAGAGCTATTTGGGTCGCTAGCTAATGTTATGCCATTGACACTAGCATTATTGCAATCGTAGGTACATTATAGCCATCTAATTGATCCTATTTAGTATGGTATGTGCAAAACTATGACAGGAACATCAAATTAAAGGCATTAAATGAATACAGAACCACCTGGAGTTCATTTTTCAGGAAGGTTGTGTACCACAAATATGCACATTATCACTCAACAAGGTCATCAGATTGTACCTCTATGCATTCCAACATAGTATCAGCATTTGGGAGAAAATATTAGGTGAAAGAAAAAGTGTACAAATACAGTATAGTAGTCTTTTCTGTGCAGCATGCGAGAACAAAGAAGGTGCTTTCAAGGACTGTCAAAGAGTAAGACAAATTGCCACTCGCATTAACATAAAAAACATGGAAAAACTGGGGGACTTGTGTACTGTATATTATCTTTGAAAAAAAGAATAGCCCAAATTTACAATACTGATATCCCTTTACATATAAGTTGATGTAGTTATTGTAGCTCTATATCAAATTGTTTACCACAAAGAAATTTATATTCCTATTTATTACAGGTAAAAACATATTTTACATTTCGACTTTATTATCTATAAGAAATTGCTTGGTTACAGTAAATGTAGAAGAAAAAGGCAAATACTCCCTCTTCCTGTTCACATTTCTGCACCAACTGACCATTATGAGAAGAGAAAGATATTTTGTGGTTTGTTGGGACACATTTAAGCTCACTTAAGATTTTTTTTTTTACCATGTCTATAGAATGTGGGACCATATGTGCACTCTTACCTAAAGCCTTTATGGTGCAGCTCTGGTGGTAGCGTTGTGGGTAGAAAGAGTTCAAAGTAGCTGATTGCCCTCTGCATGGTGACGTCAAATGGGCAAAATAGCGGTCTCCACTCATCCAGCATTTCCTGGGTTGCAGACGCTGGAAAATATCTGTATGACAGCAGAGAGCGACAAGACAAAAAATAACAGTTAATATTAGGCAAGGCACTGCCACAAAAGTAATTCATATGACAACAAGTAGTTTATTTGAAGCAGCAGAGCAGCCACCAAAGATGGCAATGCCTCTTTTAAGCTTTACAGACCTTCTCACACACAACCTGGATTATTTACCAATGTAATGCAGCTGTTCTGCTGTGGAAAAATAGAAATAATTTTGTTTCGAACAGTCTGTATAAGAGATTGCATAATGCAGAACCCAGCATCATTGAATTACATGACCAGCAGGGAGGAGATGACAGGTCACACACCTGGCATATTCTACCTGTTAGCGTCAATCCAATGGTTCTAATGGGCTCATCGCCTCACCGAGGGATTTTTATGGTTCATTATGGGCATGTGTGTACTCAGCAGGTTATGTTAGGTGACTAGTCTCTTATCTTTGGGGAACAAAGGAGACTGAAGAAGGAAAAGAAGAACTGTTACTTCCAGCCAAAGGCCACTTCATCCACAGCTGACCATAAATCACACTCACTCGTCCCAGTGACAGGAAACTCTCACACAAGATAAAATTAGACAAGATAATAGGATTAACTGACTAAGTGAGGGACGTCCTAGTATTGGTCTAAGAGCTACATACACATTACCATGGTGGACACCGTAAAGGGCCTGCTCATTTACAGACTTCAGGAGTGTACCACTTGGCTTTAGAACCTTTTCCAGATCTGACAGATCTCAAAGAATATCAGTTATTTTTAATAGGGGGAGAATCACTTTTTCACACAGGGCCATGCAGGCTTGGTCTTTTTTATCCATTAATAATAAATCGTTTCCTTTAGAAACTACTTTCCGTTAAGTTATGTATGTCAGTGACTAATATTACTTGACTAAAACATTGAAGTGTGACAAACATGCAAAGATTTACCTGTATATGTTTAAATTAGGGCTGTCAAAGTGTGTCGAATGCATTAACAGAGGTGTCCTTTAACGGCACTATTGTTTTTTTACACATGAATAACGTGCGCACGCCCCGTTTGGCCTTTGGCCCGCATCATAGTTTGAAGAAACGTGGTAGTGACTATGGAGCTACAAGTGGGAGCAAATATAATGTCCACTCATGAGTTGACATATAACAACATTACTGTCATCATATATTCTCAAAATATATAATGCAGTATATATGTGTGATGTGTATGTATATACATAGACACTTTATTAATCTCAAAGAGAAATTTAGGTTTCAAGCAGCTTTACAAGAATGCCATGTTATAAACTTAATCACTTGAACACAGAGTACCACAAATATGGAAAATAGAATAGAATAAAAAGATAAATAGCTAAAAAATAAACACTATTATTAATATTAATCAATAAATAATAAATCATGTTAATACCTTATAATATAAAGCAAAGTAAAAAATCCAGTCCGGTGTGTGGATTTTTTGTTTTTCTCTCCCATTCTGCTGCGTTGAAAAGCCGCACGGCGTGGGGGAGGAATGATCTGTATGTGTATACACATACATATACCGTAATTTTTGCCGTATAAGCTTGTACATTTTGTCTTAAACTTGGAACCCTGTGGCTTATAGAGTTGTACGACTAATTTATGGCCATGTTCTAATCTTGTGACATCTTGTATACTTCAGAACTACTAATAATCATTTCAATGACTGTTCCTGTTGCAAATCAGTGAGGAAGTGGTACCTCTTTCTTCAGCACGAGCCAACCACGGACTACAAGAGAACTCACAACAAGCTTGTCAACCCATCAGAAATCGCAGGAGGTCAATACTCATCCTAACCGTCTGACTCATGGTGTCATCATAGAAAGAACGCTAAAATCATCACACAGTACACAAAGTACTCAGATAATAATGCATTTTTAGCTACAATAAATAGGAATGTAAATCATTTTGTGGTAGACAATTCCATGCATGAATACAACTATTACTACAAAACAATTTAAAGTGAAAGGATTACTATTTTTGAAATATGGGCAATTATTCTACTAAAAATATATACATAATATACAGTTATAAATCCCCCATTTTTTGCACATTTAATGTTGAGTGGCATTTTGTCCCACTTTGTGTGGCGGCCCTTGAAACCACCTTGTCACATGCTGTACAGCTAGACTACTGTATTATGTATTTCCCTTTTCACATCATATTTGGTCCCATGTACTGCTCTGAAAAACTAATTCCAGGCTCATACTGGTGGATGGTGGCTCCATATTAATGTTGTGCTTTTAATTTGATGTTGTTTCTGCCATAGTTTGACACAATACATAATAAATAAGACAGCTAAGATAAATTATATCGCTATAATGTACACAAATCTCTGTATTTGTGTATTTTTTTCATATTTTCATTTTTGACATGGCTTTTCTTTGCTAAATGGCAAAAATAAATCACTCTATAGTGTAAGTTTAACTGTCATAAAATATGGTTCTTACGAAATTACCAAGAGCCACATTTAGATACTGAATTTTAAATATAAGGAATTCTAACATTGGCATGGATCAAGATGCAAGGTGTACTTACGGTCTGCAGCTTTTTACTAATGTCTTCAACACACCTTCCACAGAGCTGTAATAAAAAAAAATTAGAAAGACGTGTCATGAATATGTTTAAAACACATTTAAATACTGATATTAAAATAATTCATTCACAGCAATGCCTTTTCAATTTGACTTCATGCATACAAATGCCCTGTCACACACCTGCTCGGTGAAGTACAGTGACTGAATGGCGATAAATAGTACAAAAAAATATAGTTAAAAAAAGTTATATGCATACAGTATGTATATTTATACAAACGTGTCACTTCTTTGTAAAAGCCTAAGCTGTAGTTTTGGCTATTAATAAATCACATGTATACTCCTAACACGATGACCTTTGGTACATACAGGACCCAGGTCTCATAAGTGTTAAAAGCAGTAGACCAATATAACCACAGCTTTGGAGCGCCCACTCTCAATCTCACCAATCTGCTCTCTGTCATGCATGCTCAAGCCATGCCTTGTTTGCAATGGCCTGCCAAACCCACTCACCAACTGCATAACTTAGCAATCACTCAATGCTTTTTAAAGCTTAGACATTCCTAATGTAGACCTCCTCCCATGCCAAATCATGGGTCGAGCCAAAATGCAACCTACAGCAAACAAGTGCATGGTAGCTGGCCAATGTCTTAATGCTAAAAGCTCACAGAATGAACCAGACATTTGTTGCAAAATCATCAATCAGGAACCAGTCAGGAGGGGCCCATTTGAAGCACGTAAGAGATCACTGCTCTATGATGACCTTACTATGTCAAGAATGAACCCTTCATTTTCACCCAGACACATTCCATAATGGGAAGAAACGTGATGAGTTTCTGCTGCTCTAAGAGTTTGTAGTAAGACAGCGTAGTCCATAAACAAATTCTTGTTATAATAGTAGGAGGGAGTCTTGTTGGCACAAAAAGTGATATTCAAAACCTACATTAAAAGGTGACTCCTCAACAAGAGAAAGAGGTTTAGGGAGAAAACATTGTTAGCTGCAGTGCGACAGTCTCCAATATGAGTGAAATGTTAACATTGATCCTGCCTTAACGTATCATCTGTGCCAAGCTGCAAAAGGGATGTCCAGTTTTTGTTTTCACATGCAACGTGTAAAAAAATGAGTGAGTGTCTCAAAGGATGAAAACACAAAAAGGAGCGTTGTTGTTCTTACCACCGTTGAACCATTTTTATCATAATGAGTTTGGCTGACGAACGAGGCCGTGGAGAACTGAATGTGAAAGGGGGACAAAGGCATAAAAAACACATTCAGCACCAAACAATGGGCCAATCACGCAATAACATGAACATATGACACATGGCTGTATTATGAAATGAGGTTTTATAAGTTTGCTTTTGAGGAATTTGAGTTGGCTATCAAGCAGCTTGTTCACTTCAGCTGTAAAGCAACGCAGATATGACAGCAAAGCATCATTAGACCTACAATGTTTCCATAGCACCATAAAAGAGCACCTCGCACTGCTAGCTATCGGAAAACAATGAACACCACTTAAATACCTCTCGAAAGCATGAAATGTGCATGTCATTGTCAATGTAGTAAAAACAAACACTGTAAAGGTACGTCCAAAGTTGTTTTATGACTCATTGTGGTGTTTTATGCTTACTATGAGCATAAAACAGACCGTTAAAACTTGAATTATGCAGAATTGTATGGTCTGTGTGTGTCCTTTTAAGTAAAATACGTATCCTTTTGGGAATGTACGAGGCCCACGTAAACACCAACAGACGTCCATCTGTGTATTTTTCATGGTATATCAAATGTTACACAAAAACATGGTGATTAAACCATCACTAGTGCATCAGAAGACTTCAGCATAATGTGCAACAAAGGGATTAGAGTTGCCACAGAAAGTACCAGTATTGACAAACTCAAAAACTGTGATAATAACCACAGAATGTAATTAAAACCTAGAGCAACGTAGCCGTTGTTGAGTCACTAAAATGACATACACCTTTCTGTACTGGCTACTCAGTACAATATGTTGAAAATAAAGCAATGTCTTATTTTGGACACAACTGAATGCAGACCTTTCACGCCACATTCCAGATACCCGACCCCTTGCGGTTTCAGCCTATGCAAATTAGCTAGTGTAGTTTGCAGTACACACACCCCTGTGTAGACCTGGAATAACAATTTAAAAAGAAACACACGGTAGAAGAAAGGAATAACCTTGTGGGAGGGACAAAGTGGGTGAATATTAAAAGTAAAACAAATATGTTTAGAACTTTGTTCTGTTACTTTTGTTTGTTGTTTTTTTTGTTTGTCACAAACAAGACTGAGCTGCCTTTTGAGTGCTTTTGGAAGGGCCAACAAAGGCACCTGCTGCTTTTTGAGAAGAGCGGAACGTGCTATCATAGCGACAAAAGTCTCAAATAAGACCAGAAAAATTTGTTAAGTTAGCAGCACAGATCCCTCCTGCAATTTCTTATTTTGTTCTGGCAGACCAGGTGTGTATGAGGCGTGTTAAGAAGAGTTAGGATGCATACGCCACCTACTCTACGGGTACAGAGGACAAACTACATTAACAGTCCTATTATAATGATTTTGAGGGCGGGTAGGCCGCCACATATTAAAAAAATGTATGGGAAGATGGGGACGACAGCAGCTCCTGTGTGAATATTCAGTAAATGTGTTCTCTGCTTGTTAACTCATTGACTGCCAAAGACACCATTTGGCATCTTTTGCTTTTTTGCACGTGGAGGCAGATCAAAGTCTTATACGCAATATGTGCAAATTTCAGACTTGTGGTCAATATATTTCTATCCAGTTGGGGGCACACTTAAATTTTCCCCACGGCAGATTGGCCAACACAAGGAAGATGGAGGACGCTGAATTGTGGGTTGAGAGAAAATAGCAAGGTGCATGCCAAAATCAAGTGGTTACAAGCAGCTTACGGCTTGCACAGAGTTTGTCTGCAGGTGGATCTGTCGTAAGAAGTGTGATAGATCATGAAGGATGCGGGTGATGGTGAACAGAAAGCGGGTGACAATAACAATCGTCGTAACAACGTTGCGTTTAGCATTGTTGAGCCATTTGGTGCTACATCGGAGCCAGCGGACGTGCATCAAGCAAAGGTCGTGCATCGAGCAGACATGGTGGGGAAGATTCCGGTTTGGCCTGAAGGTGACTGGCACTGTACACGGAGGGGTCGAAAATGTGAGATTAAAATGTGGTGCAGGTCCTGCAGGAGAATGCTACAGAGTCTACCACACTAAAAAGAAGTACTCTTGAGAACATAGGCGCATGCACGCACGTGCACGCTCTGTAAATACTTGACACACACACACACAACTGTAAATAGTTTATGCACGCAAACATCTGTAAATAGATATTTTCATTATGTTTGCGGTGTTCTAAATCTGTGAGTAAATGTTATTTTGTTATCAAAAGCCTTTTTTCCATGTTCATTTTGTTGTTTCATAGAAGTAAACAACTGGTCAGTTTGAATTTGCTTCTCTCTTTTTTGGTCAAAATCAGATGTTTTCGCTGAAACTACTCTATGTTCTACTGCCGATTTCTAAAGAACCATAAAGGCTAGAAACAAACTTTTTTTTCTGATGAAAGAACAGAGTCTTAAGTTTCTTTAGATGTGTTCAATGTTTATTGAGTCCTAAAGCTCAATATTATGTGGGTCTTGAAATTTTGGAAATAATGCCCAAAAACTCCGGCAGTATGGAGCTTTCTGCTCTGAAAATGGCTGGCAGTTAATGAGTTAATAAACCGACTTAAGTGCATTGTTAGTTTGTTCTTAACCATAAACTGTGGAAGTAGAGTAGTTTTCGACACTGGTCTAAAGGTGTCTATAACGTTAAATTCATGAGACAATAGGTACCAGGAAGTAAGCTGTGGTAGTGTGAGTTCTTCACTATATTGGTTAATATGAGGGCTCTAACAATGTCAAAAAACATATTTTAAAAAAGTCAAAGAAATTTTCTCTGCTCCATCTACGAAAATATTCTTACTTCATTTAATTCTTACTTCGTGCTTGGGTGTGGAACCAATTAAACACGATAAACAAGAAAAGACTGTATAGCCTTATCGATATGGCCGGTGGCATTCAATGTCACCAGTTTGATGAAAAAAAAGTGAAAACAGTTTTGAGTGTGGTTTAGTAAAAAATAAAAATAAAAAACAGTAACAGTAGCCTACTTGGGAAACCAATTGAGTCCCAGATGCTCGGTCTTGGAGAAAAGTATCCTGTCATGCAGCTCATACAGCGGCCTCCAAGGCAATTCCAGGTCGTCCCTTGAGAGAAGCTCCCTTTTCCTTAGAAGGACAAGACACACACGGTCAGACTAATATGTAAACAAGCTTGCTTCAGACCTTGTGACTCCTTCTTACTTGAGGAGGTTGATGAGGAGGCGAGCCAGGCCCTGCATCATGCTGATCTCAATTCCAGGGATAGTCACTAGCTCATAGAGCAACTTGATAAACAACACATGGTCTTCTTTACTGAACTTCCGGCCATACAAGCGCATGTATCTACATAAAAGGAGAAACAATTTAGGATTTTTTTCCCACTCGCATAATATACTATGATATTGACGCTGTTGGTGTTTGTTCATGACTTAAAATGGGAAAGTTATGACAAACAAATATTTCATAGATGACCGAGTGTTGAAATTGACTGCATTGAAATAAATGTATTACCGGCCGTATGCCTTAAAACTAGTGAGCAGAATCTGGGTCAAACCCCATAGTGAACTTTCTATCTCTCTGAGCCGGTAGTGACTCACTCTGGGACAGAGCCATGTGCCAACATGGGGACAGAAACGGATTAAATAGCCCAGCAACAAAGTACAATTTTCAAACTGCACTCTTAAGTAATCCACTGCCATATTGGCAGATGCCACCATGTGCCTCATTACAGAGTAAACAAAAACTGCATGGGGGGTAAACTGTAAACCACACGACTTTAGGTAAATTAACAGGATCCCAGTGTAAATGGTCCTACCTGTGCTGTCAGAATGTATAATGTCTCACCCAAAGTTAGCTGGGATAGGCACCAGCCCAACCTAGACCCTAATGATGATGTAGATGGATGGGTCGCGTGCTAGCAACGTTTATGTCACACTTGGATTTGGTTTGGTTGACTGTGGTGCAGCTAACGCTGACACAAATGTTCTTCTATGCTTCACCATTTCGTACCGAATCAAAACAAAAAACATGCAAAAAACAAACGGCTAACACACAAAAGGTCAAAATCATTCACACCGAGAAGTAACGGAATTCCACGGATTTAAAAAGTAACAAGCTAACGATTGACACACTCGTGTTCAGATTTAGCTAAGAAGCTCAACTTATTAGCATAACTTTCGTAACTGCAGGTTTATCTATTAGCAAAACTTAGCATAGAGCTAACTCCCGTGGTGTTAACTTGGCGATCCTCAAGGACACAAACAAAGAACGTTTGGATCCTGATGACATTTTTATAATACTTACGTGGAAAGTTTTCTCGTCCAAAACAGCACACCGGGCCATATTTCTTTGAGCTGGATAGCCCGGCCTAAGTTGCCCTTAATTCTACTCAAAATGTCGTTGGATTCTTCATCGAGCTTATCCGCATATGGTAGAAGTTTGTTGTACACGATGTCTTTTTGAGGAAGAAAACCTAATGTGTCCGACTGTGCCTTTTTCATATTACCGAATTTTTAAATATGGCACGTTCAACGTGGGTTTAGATTCCTTCTTGTTACGCTATCCTATCTGACAAAAATATAAAGAAAGGCAAGCTCCTTGCTAGCTTGTTAGTCTACGCGTGTGACTAGATTGCGGTTCACAAGTTGATATGCTCGGTAGCCATTATCCCAAGTTTAAATAGCTTCTGCTCATTGTGAACGCTAGCAAGAATCAATGTCAAAATTTAAACACCAAATCGTCCGGAGAACGCGTTGGCACTCGAATACTTAACGTAGTCTTTAAACATATGAAAGACAGCTAGCAGCCTAGCTAAAGTTAGCGCTCTACTAATACAGCTCAGTCATTTCCCAAAGACAGCTGAACGTCGACTCATTCATCCAACTACAGCCCAGCAGTAAGCAGACGACACCCAGCGACAAGCCACACTTCTGACGTCATATCCGCTTGTCAGCTCGGCCCACATTGCAGAAGGATCCAGTGGCCATTCTTTATTTCTACAAAATAAACAGATGTACAAACGTGTCCCAGTGTACATCGTCTATTTCTGCTGCAGGACTCAGAAACAAAAGACGGCCATGTTGAAAAACGCCTCTATTTCACTTAGCACTTTCATCTGCAGGGTAAAATATAACAGGACCTTAAATAATATAATTTACTATTGCAAGTTAATATTAGAATATCCCCTAAATAATGTGAATGACAACGCTTTGTTAATTCATGGCAATGCAGTAGACTAATAATGTTTCTGCGGTGTTAGCAGGACCACAAAAAAAACAGTATTGCCTGCCATCTGTTGGTTACAAGCGGTGATACGAGCGCTAAAGACGCATACTAGTGAAGAGAAGACGTCACACTCCTGAACGAATTTCTCTTACGACGCTGACGTCGCAACATGAAAAACGGTTAGTAAAAGAGCGTCACTTTAATAGACAATCTTTAGCAAAGCGAAGCCTCACGTCTCCTAGCAACTGCTAAAACGTTGGGTCACACGAGGCAGTGTAATGTTGCAAAAACAATACCTTCGCAATACTAGTTAAACAACTATTAAGTCGCGCTCTATACACTTTCAAAGGCTATCAACAAGCAATTCATCAGCGGTTTGACAGGTGAAGAAGGATGATTGTTGAAAAGCTCAAACTGACTTGTGACAAGCTTGTGTCGCACCAGCAGCTAGCTTGTTGTCAGTCCTTCACTGGCATCCCTCAGGGTGCCACGGATGTTCTAATTTACACTCATTTGGACGTTGACCAGAAGGTTTGTCCCCTACGTTTATTATGTAACAGGTGTTTCTGCATAGAAAATTGTACGTTTTTTTGTGTTGATACATATTATCAAAAGAAACAATGTGGGTTTATATCTAATTGCTTGCCTTTACCCCCAAAGGCAATGATTAAGCACTGTTTTCATGAAAGGGAGTTTATTTGTTGTTTCCATACTACTTCCGGTGTTGGGTCTAAACTTTCTGGATGGTTTGTAGGCAGTATTACGCAAAATTATATACACAAATCGAAACCGTGTGGACGGGTGTGGCATGAAAACAAGGATCATTAAAATTTAGGACACATTTAGAAAATATTTACACTGGGCAAACTCCGAAGTTCGTCCCCTTATGAAAGGACAATTTTAAAATGACACACTGGCATTTTCAGAATGATGACTATATAATACAATTTTATATCAGCGAGTTACACACAAATATAAAAGGCCACATGTAAGAAAACTTGGTGGTGGTGGTGGAGATAATAGTCATGAGTTTGTGTCTCTACAGGCCTTCTTGCTCACTGGCCATCACTGTGAAATCACCTCCATGACTTTTGGGAAAACAAGCGTACCTGTCCACTTCTGTTCTGCATCTGCTGATTATATTATTGTCTGGAATTTGCACGTGTGCCAGAGAAACGTCAGCGAAGGTACCAAATAAGACTTGTTAGTTATTGTGATTTCAGTTTGCATGTTGCTAATTTAATTTGGTTACAGGTAAAGTTGCAGCTGGAACAATCATTGGAACCTCACTTGGAGAAGTGGTTCATCTTTCCTTCTGTTTCTCTGATGAGAGAGTGGCTGCATGCTCAGGACTTACTGCATATGTTCTCAGCTCACAGGTACTTTGAAAATAGCAAATGCATATTATTGCCACTTTAACTTTCATGTTAAGCCATTCTGATTGTTCATCAGAAACAGGAAATTATCTCAGCATTGACCGGCCACTTGGGACCTGTAACATCAGCAGAATTCTGTCCATGGAATAAAGATATCCTTATAACCACATCAGAGGACAGAACATTCAAGGTATTTAGTCAACATTATGTATTCTTTATGCATTACATGTACATGTTCAATGTAGTTGGAACATAATAACAATATTTTTTTCCAGGTGTGGGATTTAAACACTGAAACAGTGTTCTACCAATCATATGTACTATCAGGTAGGATATTTTAGGGTCAAATAGATTTTTGCATTTTAGGGGTTCAATCTATTTACCACAAACTATTTGATATTCTAGCTTCTCCCCTGCTCAGTGTACTATTCCTGAAGGACAACAAACACATTATCGCTGGCTCCACAGATGGACAAGTTATTATTACACAGCCTGTGACAGCTGCAAAATGACTATCACAAAAGAGCAATTTCGCAGCCCTGGGTGAAAAATTTTTTCTCTTGTTATAGGTTTGGTGCTTTTCTCTCCGAGATGATTTTACTTGTCAGCTGGTGACCAAAATAGACCTTCTTAAAAGTGAACAAAGACATCAAGCAGGTGACATCATAACCAAGTATTATACAAGAACGCAGTAGAACATATGGCATCAAGTTATTAAGTTGATAAGATTACTTTCATTACTAATAACTAAAGTTACTGTTATTTCTTTTAGGACCGGTTGAACAGTCATCTGAAGCCAAAGTGGACATTTCCAAACCTGTTCTAAAAATGGCTTCTTTTGGCTCATGTAATCACTTTAGTGATGCAGAGAAAAAGTAAGTGAAAAAGCCACACATGTAGAATTTCTCTCATAGGTTAAATATACAGTGGTGTCAAAAAATGTTTACATGCATGTAGCGTCAAGTCACTCTGAGACTGTCACCAAGAATAAAATTGCAAAACTGACCCACTCTGCTACCGGTGTGTGATGTTGGTGTAATGGTACCAACGGATGTTGTTCCCTATCAAGACAGAAGGTGCATGTTTGATCCCAACCCTGGATAGTTTTTTTTATATATATAAACAAGACAAGGCTCGTAATTGAGGATGGAGTGGGGCCAGTCTCAATCAAAAAGTCCAAGGCAGAATTTTAGTCCCAGTCCACCTCTGGCTGTACCCAAGTATTACATTTTGTTTCCATAAGTTCAAAGATATAGCTGGCCAAGGAAAACTGTTAAGGCCGAGATTTGTTGGCAAATGTAGCAAATAGACCAAATAGCCTACATACATACTGTCTTCTTTTCCTTTTAGCTTATCACAGCTTATCCCTTCAGGGGTCACCACAGCAAATCCAATTTTCTTCTCTTTGATTCGCGTGTTTTTATTTGGAAAAAGTTTTATGTTGGATGCCCTTCCTGACGCAACCCTCTGTACAAGGGACACGACAGTGTGTACCAAGTAAACCATACCTGTTAAAGCATTCAAGCGAATTCTCCAAAATTCTCCATTGTCAAATTACTGTATTGTAACATGCAGTACCGAAGAGAATTAAAAAAATGTTCTATATATGCCCTACCGGTCAAAAGTTTTAGAACACCCCAATTTTTCCAGTTACTTGTTGAAATTCAAGTCGTTCAAGATCACTCAATAGCTGGAAATGGAACAAAGCTAAGCCGTGAAGTGCCAGAGGTTAAAAAAAAAGGTAAGGTTACCCAAAACTGAAAAATGTGTATTTCAGAATTAAACAAAAAGGCGTGTTTCAGGGACCACAGAATAGGTCAACAATTCAAAGCTGTTATGCAGAAAATGAGGTTGATCAAGCCTTGGCATTTGGTGCAATTAATTTCTTCCTTTACTGTAGTGAACATCAGTTGAATAGCACTATACTAGAGAAAGTAATTTGTTGCTGCTTAAATGACAATAGAAAAGGGAATTACCAATGGAAGACAGACAGACCATCTAAACACTTAAAAATGTAGTTATTCCTCCAGAAATATTAGTGTTCTAAATCCGGTAGTATATATTCAAGGTAAAAAGGTGACATTTACAAGAAACTATATACGTAAACAAGACGATGATGGAAAACGAGCTAAATACGGGAGTTTATTGATGAAAACAAGAGGACAGGTATGATTTAAGATTTAATTAATTGTAATCATTTATTTTTAAAAACACTCAGGGGCTTTAATTGTATCAAGGCTGTACATATGCAAATACTGTACATACATAATGGACATACACGATCTCCATGCTATTTTAACCTAATTCACTGAGAATATTTATTCCATGTAGCAGTTCTTTTTCTGTTTTACTGATCTGCATACTGTAGACTTGATAAAGACTAGCTGTAAATTTCAATGGCATGACAGCACTATTTGTTTAATGTTACAGTTTTTATTAATTGTATTTTTTTCTGCCCCTGTAGGGACAAGAGCTGGCTTTGTATTGGAAGCACTGACGGCCTGTATGTGGTCGATCTGGATACATCAGAACTGCTCACAGTTCTGTATTTCAAAGGTACAGTGGATACCTGCATATTCAGAATTCAGCATTCACATCCCTGCAAATTTAAGGATTTTTGGTTAAAATACAGAGAAATATTAAGCTCGATAAATTGGTTAAAGGATTTCATAGTAAGTAAGTAATTCTGGTTCAATTGTTTGTATTTTGAATGGTCAATTTTTGATTAATTGATCACTGATAAATAGCATTTACTGTATTTCAGGCGGATGTTGGGATTTGTTTGTTTGAATGGGTGGAGCTTGAGCGTCACCCTTGTTCACTTGCATTCACTATGATTTATATCTCCATTTTAATTGATACAAAATTAAAGGGGAATGTTTAACAAAAATGATACAGCAGTATCCAAAGTACAAAAATACATAGACAGGCTCATTTTCAGGGGAATCCCCAGTCTGTCATCCTGAAATTAATACACAACATAATCATCAAACTTACTTATTATATAACTCACACAGGGCAATGAAGAATTTCATGCTGGGTTTCCTTCCTTCTTTCTGCTCTGACTGTGGAGTCTAAGGCGTTCAACTGCGCTCGTAATTGTGAGTGTTAGGTACACTCACTTACCCCCTTTGACAATTGGGTAGACGTACCCCACTTTGGGTACCTAGGGTCCACTCTCTTTGCTTTCTGTGCCGCCATAAGGTGCTTTCCATGTTTATGGGCAACTTTGTCAAGCTTGAGCAGATGAGAGTGAGAGACGTTCTGTGCCTTTTGTCTGACACACAGCTGCAGATATCTGCTTGAGAAGAGCACGCCATAAAGAGAGAGAGAATAACTAAAAAAAAAAACAAAAAATAAAAAACAAACAATAAAAATAAATATAAAAAGAAAGAATAAAAAAAAAAAAAAAAAAAAAATAAGTAAAAGCAAAAAAAAAAATAGAAAAAAAACAAACAAAAAAAAGCGACGACCCAGTAGCGTGCAGAGCAGCAATGTGGCGTACCACTACCGTCTTTAGATCTAATTAGCTTTTTGTCGCGAGTTAACAATGGGAATTCAAGAGAAACAACAAGGGTTTTGGAGCTAAATCTAATCTCACAATTGCAATCTCACTTTTATTGCAAATGATGAGCCGAGGGGAACGTTAACGTCAAGCTAGCAGGAAGGTTTGGAGGTAGAGAAGCGGGCCAGTGTAGCATACGGTTGAAACTAAGTATGCCTAAATCCAGTCTTGTAGTGTCAACAATAGACATGTAGACATGGGCTTAATTACTTGGCTTTACTTGCTATTAGTAGGTGGTCATGGATTGTAACCCCCGTGAATGGTGCCATTGCAGTAGCACCAAAAAACAAATATATAGTGATAGGTGTCACAATATGGTAATAAACATGTCTTAATGAGTGTGATAGATGTTTACAATGTTGTTTTATATTTCAACTGATTCTAGATAACCTCAGTTTGAGTGTCACAATGGCTGCGTCTTGGGTCTTCTCTGAGCAGTGTAACAATTCAGTGAGTATACCTCAAAAACCAAATACAAGGCTTCATTTTTATATAATACATTTTGCCTTTCCTCGTATATGTTAAAGGTCATTCCCTTTTTTGATGTATTTCTGAAATGATAAATCATCTCGTGTAGAAGATTATGTAAGTGGTACTAGTATTGAGACCTCCTGATGAAAATATGATGGATGACTGAGCCCTAATTCAAGCCGGCATATGTTCAATTTAAATTCTCAGCTAATCCTCTTTCAATCCACTGGGCTTATTATGTCATAGCAATACAATAACCCTATTGCTAACTTTTCCACATTACGATTGTTGTGTTTGTTGCGGTTTCCTAGTTCCATTACACCATTTAGACCCTTGGCAAGTTAGGCTGCTATGGCATAAATACTGAAAACTCTTTATTGTGTGAAAATTGCTTTATGACCTACCCAATAAAACCAGGTAAACCGAGTAAGGGATTTTATTTGCTGTCAGTAGTCTGAATTAGTTAATTGCCCCTAAACAATGACATTTCAACCACACTGCAACATTATGTTCTCACAGTTTATTGCTGCAATGTACATTTATATACGTGATTGGGGTTTTTCATTTTATTAGGCCTACAGGGAAGCAGTAATGGACTATAGGACTATAAAAGTCAACGCCACTATTAACACATTCGCATTCTAAAACATTCATGGTCCGCATTACCTTGACAATTGTTTTGCATTGATGCATTCATGTATTTTTGCCAGATGGTGTTTTTAGTGAGCTCTTTGTTTACACCATGTGTGAGCCTGTTGGAGTTCCGTCTGGGTGACGCAGGGAGTGTCTGTACTGGAAATCAAGGCTTTTCTGTATTTTCAAGGTATGCATTTGTATTTTTACAATAGATTTGCAGCATTTTAACATTTTAACATCGGAAATTGCACTGGATGTGCTTTCCAATGAGTCAATAACGTCATGGCAGTAAGATTCAGAGGGACTAATAATCAAGTGATGGAAAAGCTTGTACGCCTTCAATTCCAGTAACTCCTTTCCCTCCCTTGTTTCCAGTTCGCCCCCACTGCTGGAGTCCCCTTTAAATGCTGAGTTGAAGAAGAAGGAGCCCAATCATGCAAGGAAAAAAGGTCAACATGTTTGCTTATTATGGTCACACAATGTTCCCTGTTGTTAAAGCAACAAAATATAGTAATTGGTATTTCAAAAATATTATCTTTGAAATCATTTTGATGGTATACTGGCTTGTAATAAGGAGACTAACATCACTGTCATTGCCGTGGCAATCCCAGATCACCAACTTCAGTGGTTAATGGCGGACAAGGATGCACACAAGATTTATTAGTGCTAAAAAAGCTAAACTTATTAATGTACATTTACTGCCTTTTCTGAACTTCTCGCCATATCTTTGTCAGCTAACAACAGTATGTTTTAACCACTGTTGATTTCCAAAGTGACTTAAAAGAATATTATTCTTTTCTAGGTGGGACTCTTAAGCTAAAGCTAACAAAGCTGCTGTAAATTAGTTTTAATAGTTGGTTTATACATCGTCTGTTTGGCTAATAGTTCCAAAGAACTTCCTTCCTACATATGAGAGGATAGAAAACATTATTTCCTTTGCACTGCAGAAGGTGTCAGTGTGGCAATGACTTATTTCAATTTGAGCACTTTTAGCACTTTAACTGGTACTTGAAATAAAAGAGTACACACAAAACAGATTTTGAACAATACTGTATGTTGGTACTTATTATTCAAATTAAAGGGTTTGCTTCATGCAGTCATGTGTTCCATGGTCAAGTAAGCCTCTGTGACTCGGGTGTATCATTAGAATCTGGCAGCTTGATTCTATTCACCAGGTGGTCTGTGGTTGTGGTTTTCACATTGCTCTCACAGAGGTAGTAGCGGGAAAAGGGCAATCTTATGCTGACTCCCCACAGCTGCATGAAGGAGAGCTGCTGAGCCGGACTGTGCAGGCAATGTGCTGCATAACTACTCTGTCAGACTTAATGCCACAAGCATTTACGGACTTGTGTCAGTGTTAAGTATATCTGCAGAATTTTTAACCATAAACATATTAACCACTTGAAAAATAAAATATTGTTCCATGGTAAGTGTGGAAGAAGTCTGCAGGAGCATTCCTAAAAAAGCTGCATCCAAAATGGTATGGCAAGGCACTCTGTCATTGTAAGCAGGAAGGCCCTTCCAAATTATAAGGTCAACTCATAACTTTTAGTCTGTGTTTGTCATTCATTTCTTATCCATCCATCCATCCATTTTCCACCGCTTATCCGGGTCCGGGTCGCGGGGGCAGCAGCTTCAGTAGGGAAGTCCAGACTTCCCGGTCCCCAGCGACCTCTTCCAGCTCCACCGGGAGGACACCAAGGCGTTCCCAGGCCAGCTGTGAGACATAGTCCCTCCAGCGTGTCCTAGGTCTTCCCGGGGGCCTTCTCCCGACTGGGCATGCCCGAAACACCTCACCAGGGAGGCGCCCGGGAGGCATCCGGACTAGATGCCCGAGCCACCTCAACTGGCTCCTCTCGATGTGAAGGAGCAGCGGCTCTACTCTGAGCTCCTCCCGGATGGCCGAGCTCCTCACCCTATCTCTTAGGGTGAGTCCAGCCACCCTACGAAGGAAACTCATTTCCGCCGCTTGTATCCGCGATCTCATTCTTTCGGTCATGACCCATAACTCATGACCATAGGTGAGGGTGGGAACGTAGATCGATCGGTAAACAGAGAGCTTTGCCTTCCGGCTCAGCTCTCTCTTCACCACGACGGTCCGGTACAGCGACCGCATTACTGCAGATGCTGCACCGATCCGTCTGTCGATCTCACGCTCCAACCTTCCCTCACTCGTGAACAAGAACCCGAGATACTTGAACTCCTCCACCTGAGGCAAGACCTCACTCCCAACCCGGAGGGTACAGTCCACCCGTTTCCGACTGAGAACCATGGCCTCGGATTTGGAGGTGCTGAGTCTCATCCCAGAAGCTTCACACTCAGCTGCAAACCGCTCCAGTAAACGCTGAAGGTCACAGCCTGATGAGGCCATAAGGACCACATCGTCTGCAAATAGCAGAGACGAGATCCTAAGGTCACCAAGCTGGACTCCCTCAACACCTTGACTGCGCCTAGAAATTCTGTCCATGAAGATTTTGAACAGAATCGGTGACAAAGGGCAGCCTTGGCGGAGGCCAACGTTCACCGGAAACAAGCTCGACTTACTGCTGGCAATGCGAACCAGGCTCCTGCTTCGATTGTACAAGGACGAATGGCACGTAGAAGGGGGCCATCAATCCCGTACTCCCGGAGCACCCCCCACAGGACACCACGAGGGACACGGTCAAATGCCTTTTCCAGGTCTACAAAGCACATGTAGACCGGTTGGGCAAACTCCCACATACCCTCGAGTACCCTTGCAAGGGTGTAGATCTGGTCCAGTGTTCCGCGACCGTGACGAAAACCACATTGCAGCTCCAGTAACCGAGCTTCGACTAACGGTCGTGCCCTTCTCTCCTGCACCCTAGAGTAGACTTTCCCAGGAAGGCTGAGGAGTGTGATCCCCCTATACGTGGAACACACCCTCCGGTCACCCCTTTTAAAAATGGGGCCTTGCCATTGGGGAGTGTCCTCAGACTCTGCTACCTCTACGGAAGGTATGTCAGTGGGATCAGATCAGATTAGAACAAAAAAACTTTATTGCCATTGTAAGTGAACAGTTCACGAACTAGGAAGATGGACTCACTCACCATATAGAAGTATACGCTTGTTATTTTTCTCAACCAAATCACTAAGAGAAACTATGAATAATAAAGTGCAACAACATGGATGTTGCCATTGTGTTACAGATGTTACATAAATAATATGGATGCAAGCCATCCATGCTTGATAGGACTCCTTCTTCAGTTTGACAGCAGCCCTAACCCCCGGTGTCCACCATCGGGTTTGGGTCTTGCCGCCACGACTGGCACCGACCACCTTGCAGCCACAAAAACCTATCGATACCTGTTGTGGTGGTAAATCCAGAACACATTGGTGGACACCAGTGATAAGGGATGCCATCAAGCTGAAGAAAGAGTCCTATCAAGCCATTTTAGCTCATGGTACTCTGGAGGCAGCTGACAGGACCTGGCAGGCCAACGGTCTGCGGCTGAGGCAAAAACTCAGACATGGGAGGGGTTTGGAGAGGCCATGGAAAACGACTTCCAGAAGGCTTCAAAAGGATTTTGGATTCACCATCCGCCGTCTCAGGAGGGGGAAGCTGTGCACAGTCAACACCGTGTATGGTGGGGATTGTCTGTGGATGACTCGATCGACTGATCGACTCATCGACTCGAGATGTTGTGGACCGGTGGAAAGACTACTTTGAAGCCCTCCTTAATCCCATCGACATGTCTTCCAAAAAAGATCATTGTCTGGGGACTCTGGGGCGAGTTCTCCTATCTCTGAGGTTGAGGTTATCGAGGTGGTCAAAAAGCACCCTGGTGGCAAGGCCCCGGGGGTGGATGAGATTCGCCTGGAGTTTCTTAAGGCCCTGGATGCTGTGGGAGTGTCTTGGTTGACACGACTCTGTAGCATCACATGGACATTGGGGTCGAAGCCCTTGGATTGGCAAACCAGGGTGGTGACGACCGCTTTTCAAGGAGGGGGTGTGTTCTAACTATCATGGGATCACACTCTTCAGCCTTCCCAGTAAGGTTTATTCAGTGGTTCTGGAGAGGAGGATCCGCCGGATAGTTAAATCTCGGATTCAGGAGGAACAGTATGGTTTTCGTCCTGGTCGTGGAACTCTATACTTTCGGCAAGATCCTTGAGGTGCATGAGAGTTTGCCCAACCAGTCTACATGTGTTTTATGGACATTCAACCGTGTTCCTCAGAGAATACTGTGGGGAGTGCTCCGGGAATATGGGGCAACGAACCACCTAATTCAGGCGGTTCGTTCCCTGTATGACCGTTGTCAGAGTTTAGTTTCCATTGCCGGCAATAAGTCGGACCCGTTTCCAGTGTAGGTTGGACTCCGCCATGGTGGCCCTTTTGTCACCGATTCTGTTCATTACTTTCATGGACAGAATTTCCGTGGTTCTCTCCTGGAAAAGGGTAGAGTGCCATCTCCGGTTCGGGAATGAGGTCCTGCCTCAAGTGGAGGAGTTTAAGTACCTCGGGGTCTTGTTCACAAGCGAGGGAAGGATGGAACGCAAAATGGACAGGCGGATTGGTGCGGCGTCTGCAGTGATGCGGACTCTGCACCGGTCTGTCGTGGCAAAGAGAGAGTTGAGCCGAAAGGGTGAGAAGCGGTGATTTCGAAGATGTTTTTGTCCATAGGAAGTCACATTTGGAGGTTGAAGCTTATATGTTTGAAGCAGTCGTACACCAGGAACACGAGGATTAAGACGTTTCCAGTGATGATGTTGAGGAGGAAGAAATAGAGGAGGAAACAGTGACTGGCAAGTTGCCATGCCATCTTTTTGTTTAAATAACATACGCTACATGTACATAATTCAGTAAGTCTAGCAAGCCTAGCAAAACAAACGCTAACATCTATAAGCTATCCTTAGCTATGTTTTTACTAGCTCCTTTTTTTGAAAGCTTGCCGATTTTCTATTTATGCTAAGCTGTGTATTTTTTCTTTTATGTATTTTTCTTTTTAAGTGTCAATGTGACAAGCGATGTGCTCCACAAACATTGGGGACAATTTCAATGTGTTATTCGGACTATTCTCCAGTCATGGCAAAGAAGGAGGAATTTGAGCCAAATGCTCTTAAATGCGTCGGATCAGCTGGAAATACCATTATTTTCTTTTGTATTGTGGCGAGTACCAGTTGTGCAGTTTGGAGCTGCGCAATAAACCATTTATTTCTCAAAATCGAATAAAACCACATGAAAATAAAGTTCCAAGCACAAGAAAAGCATGCTGTGATTGTGTGCCCTGTATGGTACACATTCGTCTGTGCCAGATCTGACGGAACGTGTCGGAAATTGTCGAGCGATCCGATCATTCAGAGTGCGTCGGGCAATACAAGTTTGTCTGCTAGGGTTTCTTTTCATCAAAACTGCTTAGTAAAAACACAATAAAGGGCTGTAAAACCAATTTCTAATTGATTATTTCCATTAAAACTCAAAATCTACATTAGATGCATTTGGAAAAAATCACCTTCCTACGACAACAGCGGTCACTGCCCGGACCCCTCTTTCATGGAGCGGGGAGCTCGCATAGACCACTCGTTCACAGCGGCATGTCCTCACAAACACTAGCCATCCCTGTCCTGAACTAAACATGTTGAGGAGGCAACCGGAAACATCGGCTAAGTAGCGAGCAGGCTAATGCGACTGTGTGTTTGTGTGTGCGTGTGCGTGTGCGTGTGTGTGTGTGTGTGCGCCAGTATGTGCTGTGCTTTAGTGCTTGTTAATGTAACAGTTTTAGGTTGGTGGTTGACTTGGTGCAATTTGTGTGACATTGAGACAACAGCCATGGCTTTAAGCGGCACTCCATAGCTACAGACATCACTTTCAAAATAAGAGCGCCACACATTCTGTCTAATAGTGGTAAGAAAATAAGCGTGTTGTAAAAATAGCTTACTTTAATAAAGCTATTTCAATTGCACACAAAGTGCAATCAATGTTAAATACATTTGATTACTACAAATTTTTTAATTTTGATATAAAGTGTGTTGAGATTTTTGCCATATAAATAATTTTTTAAATGATCTAAAAATTGTTGTCAATAATATTGATTATCGACAATAATTTTCAGGAAAATTCTCATCCAGCAAAATGTGTTATCGTGACAGGCCTCCCTGCAACAACTGATACAATTTGCTTTGAAGCATTAACTTATTTTCTGGTCTTTCTCTTGGACTTTATGTAATTTGGAATTTTTGAAAATCTAAAGAGATGGTCACTAAGAAAAAAATGAAAAGAATGGTTGATTTTCTCAGTCATAAACAATCATTCTTTTCTTAAAGATCCCAGATTACAGATTTTTTTTACGTCAATTATCAATCGCCACATTGTGTCTTAAATTTTGCTTCTTCACACTATCACATTTTTTCAAAAATATATTAATAAATAATGCTGTTTTGTGGTTGTATATGGCCTATTACTAAAAATATAGGCATACAGTATTTAAAGCAAATGTTTTGTAGTTTTTGCCTAAATTATGCACTTGTACAAATACAAAAACTGTATAAAGCATTCAGACATAAACATTGATGAAATGTAGTATCTAAACTGGTCACTAGGTGTCAATGTTTGGTGAGGCAAACAAGCACCAGTCTAGATTGCTGGAGCAGCAGGCTTTGATTGTAGGTTTGAATTATTTCACAACTGGCACATTAATAATAGCAGAGTAACAATCATAATCTTAATAAAGGCTGCTGTTGTGTCTGTAACCTAGATACAACTCAAACTTAAATTGCTTATTTGCTTTAATTATATCTACTATAGCTTCCGTAGCCGAGGATCGGACCTCCAAGGACTCCGCCTCCGGCCGCTACCCAGATCACTTAGCACCCCACCCCTTTGGCTCCTCCTACAAGTGGTGCGCTAATGGGAGGGGGGACCCACATTACCTTTTCGGGCTGTGCCCCAGGCCCCAGGGATGCAGGCTCGGCCACCAGACGCTCGGCATCGTGCCCCACCTCCAGCCCTGGCTCCAGAGGGAGACCCCGGTGACCCGTGTCCAGGCGAGAGAAAACGAAGTCCAATGTTTTTAGTCATCATCAGGGTCTTTTGAGCCACTCTCTTTCTGGTCCCTCCCCTAGGACGTGTATGTCATTGGTGACCCCACTAGGGGCATGACAGCCCCTGACAACTTAGCTCCTAGGATCATTGGGACAGCAAACTCCTCCACCATGATAAGGTGGTACCTTGGGGTCTTGTACAAGAGTGACGGAAGAATGGAACGCGAGATGGACAGGCGGATTGCTGCGGCGTCTGCAGTGATGCGGACTCTGCACCGGTCTGTCGTGGTGAAGGGAGCTGAGCCGAAAGGCAAAGCATCTACGATCTACGCTCCCTACCCTCACTTATTGTCATGAGCTTTGGGTAGTGACCGAAACAATAAGATCCGAGTTACAAGCGGCCGAAATGAGTTTTCTCCGCAGGGTGGCTGGGCTCTCCCTTCGAGATAGGGTGAGAAGCACTGTCATCCGGGAGAGACTCGGAGTAGAAACGCTGCTCCTGCGCATTGAGAGGACCCAGATGAGGTGGCTCGGGCATCTGGTTAGGATGCCTCCCAGACGCTTCCCTGGGGAGGTGTTCAGGGCACTTCCAACCGGTAGGAGGCCTCGGGGAAGACCCAGGATACGCTGGAGAGACTGTCTTTCAGCTGGCCTGGGAACGCCTCGGCATCTGCCGGGAAGAACTGGATTAAGTGGCCGGGGAGAGGGACGACTGGGCTTCCTTGCTTAGGCTGATGCCCCCGTAAAAAAGTAGGATTTTCCTTGCTTTGGAGGACTTTAACTTGAACAAAATCTTAATATTGATTAATTTTCCACAGGTGGAATAAAGGAACAGCCACTTGTTTTCCACGCAAATGTCAAATCATCTGGATACACAAGCTCACCAAGGTAGAGTAATGATAAAAAGAAATTGTATGTTTGGATATTGCATAGCCTGCACTTTGCCTCTACTTCAACAGCAGCGTGGTAGTTGAACCTTCTGACTACAAGTGAAAAATACTTTAACCAAGTAAATTTTACCATAAGAAATACTGTCAATCCAATTATTCAGTTTGCAGAAAGCCAAAAATGTTCACACAAAACAATTTTTTTTAGTTTTACATGCAGAAAACACTTCAGAATGCACATAAATGAGAAATGAAATTAATTAACACTTCATATCACTTTTATCTTGATTAAAGAAGTGTTTCTCATCTTGATTATCAAAATGCTGGCCACTTTCTTTGGCTGCATTATGAGCTATTTTGCAGCCGTGCTCAACAAGAAAACCAGAGACTTGTGTTAGTTAACAAAGACAACAGACAACAGAGTGAACGGGCAACAAAGCTGACGTCCGGTTGTTTCCAAGTTTTAGCAATCTAATAAAATGATTGTGATGAAAATATGTTAAGAACACAGCTGGACTTACACAGTGTATTAATCACGCAAATATACGCAAACGGAGGTAAAATATTGACGTACATTTTTTACATTAACCAAAAACAACCCCTTCATTGTCAAAGCCTCATAGTACCTTTAGAAGTCACCACAAAAGCTCCTATCTGAACTCATAGATTAGCCCCAAATGTTTCTTTCTTAAATAGATTTACATGTAATCTTTTAAATTTGAGTAATCGTTCTTATGCTTTTATTATAGGAAGCAAATGTTTTCATCCAAAACAAGTTCTCAGAAAAATCAGTCTACTATGAAGACCAAGAAAAAAAAGTAAGAGCTTCATAATTACCAGTGAAAGTCCTAGAAACATTTTAATGTGATTTTTTATAATCCTTTCAATTTCAATTAGGGGTTTACTCCTGAAAGATTACCCAGAAGACACTGCAGCACCTACAGTTCTTTGTGCCCATCTGAGTATTACTAACAAGCCAACGCACTGCCTCCAGTATTCAGGTGAGCATTATGCAATCCTGACTAGCATATATAACAAGTTCCTTTACTTTTTACACACTCTTCATTTTGAAGATATTCTGTGATAAATGATACACAAATGTTTTGATTTTGTTTCTCGTACATCTTTCAGGTGATGGGAAGCAAATCCTGTGTGGTCTTGGCGACAACTCTGTGTTGTTGTACAAGTCTTCCCTTACTGGCAATCCATCTGTATATACCGGTACACGAGCATGTTCTCATCTACCATTGCAAAGTGCTGCTTTACAAATGATGTATCACATGTTAGCAATAGTATCTGTGTCCCTTTTTTTTTTTAGAGTAAAATCTCAGTTATCGTGTACTACAGTTTTCATATGATTCAGTTTTTGTTGAAAAATGTGGGCCAAAATGTGCCTCTCTTTCTATGCCCCAGTTTTTGTCAAATTCGTTTTCCAGCTAAATTTTTGCACAAAATTTATCTCAGTATTTGTTCGCTCTTGTTTTTGTACAATATTGCATGTGAAAAAAAGGTTATTTGCTCTGCACTGTATAGTTCCGTAAAATTCAGTGCCTACACAACATATACTATACGTCGCTGACACACCGTCCGTGCATTTTTTAAATTGATAATAACCTGCCACTCTGTCCGTGCATTTTTTTAATTGATAATAACCTGCCACTCTGTCCGTGCATTTTTTTAATTGATAATAACCTGCCATGTGGCAGAAGGTGAGAAACACTATTGAATTTGATCTCAAACGGATGTACGGGATGTTCGCATCAACAGTTCCCACCATTATTCTCTTTAAAATGTATTTTGTCTATTTTTTGGAAGTCTGGAACAGATTAATTGGATTTACATTAATTCCTAAATGGAAAAACTGCCTCAGTTTTTATGCATTTTATGCAAAGGGGGAACCTTTTGGAATTAATATTTAACAAAAAAACGTGGTGTTTTACCCAGTTGAATCACAAAAAAGTCACACATTCCAGTACAGATCAAAGCACATTTATTTTCCATGTTGTAACCTTTTTAGACAAGGAGGCTGAAGCATTGGATTTGTTGCTTGGATTAAAAAAGAAAAAACCTTTTGGCTACTCTGAAAAGCATACTTTTAAATGGGTTTTTGGCTTCAGATAAAACGCCTCGCTGGTTCTCAAATATAACTGTCAAAACTGCAGATAAGTCTCTTACCACACATGCTTGGTTTTCTTGTTAAAATGCGACTTGGTTGCATTTCATCTTATACCATTCATACCAAAAGGGGGCAGCAGACATACAAGGAGACGCAAGGATGCTGTCATCCTCACTCTACACCACGTCTCAGCAGTTTCATAAAAGTAAATGTTGCAGCCACACACTGTATTTCCAGGTTACTATGAAAGGCACTCTTTATGTGCAGGACATGACAAGCCAGTGAGCAGTGTGAACTGGAGCCTCAACAGACACTGCTGGTTAAGTGCATCACATGACCAGACTTTGCGACTCTGGACTAATGACATCTCAGAGCCTGCTGTCATCATGGTAAATGTTTCATTTTCATTAATCACTCACACTTGTAATCTGTCGTTGCTCTAAAATGACCACTCACCTGCTGCACCTACACTTAAGCCCTCTTTTGAAAAATAATACATCAAATACGCAACTGGGGGGCATGAGAGAAAATAAGTGACAACCACTGCTATAGACACAAACAGATCTTATTTTCTTACATCGTGGAAAATTGTTTTTTTCCACAGTTGCAGTGATATAAAAGATTGATGATACAACAGATAAATGACAGTAAAAATGCATGCCCAGTAATTTGCTGTCATTTGCTTTTCTCAGAAGCTCCCATGGTTATGTTAACATTGAGAGATTCAATGCAGATGTTTTTAAATTACGTAAACCTCTGAGATTTATTGTATATTGTCTGTCTATAAAGTGCCACAACTGGCTTTTTACTGGTTGAACACAAAGAGTGTAAAGCATTACTCTATATGTCAGGCATTTGAACAAAACCAACACAGCGTTTAAAAAAAAAAAAGACAAATTGTCACTATAATGACTATTCTTGCTTTCACAATTCAGCAGTGATTCATACAAATGTCTAAAGGACACCAAACAACTGATCTTGGTTGAATTCATTGTCCATTGTCAATAAAAGTGCAGTGGAAGACATTTAATAGAACCTTTATTCAAATGTGTTCTTTCTGGTTCTGCTATTGATTAGTTGAAATCATAGATTTTTCTGATATTTCTGTTTTCTTTCAGAGGAAACAAATGTTTTCTAAACCTATCAAAGGTGCCCAGTTTTATTACCTGGACAAGTTCTTGCTTCTGGCATCTGGAGACTCACTGCACTTGTATTTGTACCATTTGGATGTTACACACGATGATATCAAAAGGTAACTGAACATGCCTTATGATCTACTGCCTATGTCAGCTTTGGCTAAAGTGCAGCCCAGGGGATATTTGTGGCCCTCAGCTCAGCTTTTTTTTTGGCCTGAACCATATTCAAACACAAAATTTAACTAAGCCTCACATCAAAACAATTACAAACCAATTTGCTTTGTCTCCTATAACACAAAGTTAAGGTAAAGATACAGTTTTTTAACCACGTACCACATTTTGACCTACATTGCATTGATATTACCATGTTATAAAGTAAACACAAACTGAAGAATAACAAAGTGGCCACCCCATACTTTAAAAATTGGGACACCTCTGGTCTTTTCCAATAATATTGTACTAAAATAACATATTAAACAGTAGCAAAAATCTTTTTGAATTGTAGTGTCAATTGATCTTAAACTACCCAATGTATCTCATACTTTGACTGTATTCATTTGAGAAAATTGTAATTGATTTTAAATCTGCTTCAACTTTTTTATTCCAGATACAAGCATCGAAGTTTTGTAAAATTCGTAAGATGCTTTTCAACATCCTCCGGAGCTGATATTACAGACTTGTCTGCTATCAATGATTTCTTCTCCTGTATCCTTTTACTGCCAGTTGTTTTGTGCAGAATCAATTGCATAATTAAGTACAGTATTTTAGTGAACAAATTGAATATATCTGTTCAAAGGCTGCCCTTGAATTTGCTTTGCTGGTTTTACTTGTGAATGCCTACATTATAATTCCTCATGAACAGCCATACTTTTACCTAATAATGAGTCCATCAAACTGTATAAAAGGGCATGTCCTGTCTTGTGTGTTCTCCCCAACATGCGTACATACAATACAAATCTCACTCTTTTAAACTTTTTTCCACAAAATTTCAACTTCATTACAAGCTTGTCTTACTTATATTTTCAACATAATAAATTCCATAACTTTGTTGGTTCAGACATTGTTTTGGCTTGTGCCTCTGATCGGTCCATTCAAGTATTTGACATGAACACAGGTAGGGTGGCTGCAGAACTGCCTGATGCTCACAGCAGAGCCGTCCACTGCATAACACAGAACAAGGTGAGCATGTCTAAACATTCCAGTCACGCATGTCATATGCTCTCCATTTTAAGTTAAGAAGTTAAAAGTTAAGTTCAAAATGACTCCACACTCCTTACCTGGTTTTATTGTCAATCATCTGCCATATTTCAGCATACCTCAAAGAAATTTTTTTGTTTATTATGACACATTTAATCTCTTTTTTATAATTTTTGTTTCTCTGTTTCCACTGTTCAAACCACTAAACGCATTTAAACTCACAAACAGGCTTTATCTCCATACGGTCAATCACAACATTTAGTTGTTCAACTCAAATGTATGTAGGTTAAGCTTTGTGTTTGGAAAAAGGCAAAACGAACCAGTGTATGGCTCAGACCCACATATAGAAATTTAGTTTTTTGGCATCAGTGGGTAGCACGAGCTTCATCTTCGTAGTAAAGGATTGGATTATTTGGCAGATGCTCTACTGTTGCGTAAGACTTCCATGAGTTTTATGAGGGTTACATAAGGAGCACATTATCTGTGAGCGAGTAAACGTGTTAGCTTGTGGTGTGAATGAAGCCGCCGATGTCTTAAAACTCATGGTTGTCATCATTCATCTTGCTGTGTATTTGAACCCCGATATGCCCTCTGTATATTGGCATTAGAAGTGCCATTTAAGATGGAAGGGGGAGACTTTACACAAAATGATGTACTTGGACCGGCGCTGTTCCATAATGCAATTTGTTTTTTTGCAGCCTTACTCCCACATCACTGTCTTGGACCAGTGTGGGCTTAATTTGCTGCATAGCCATTATAGTGCTCTGAAGAAGAGTTCCCCATCAGTCATCATGAAAGTATAAATATCATTGATGAGTTTAAACTGGCCATGTCTTTTGATGACTTAAAAAAAATAAATAAAAATAATAAAAAATAAAAAATAATAGACGGGGGTATTTATACTGATTATTCAGGAGAACTTGACCAAATATTTCAGATTTGTGTGAATCTGTTAAGTTGCGCTCACGCTTTTCACTTCTCTCACTTCTACATGTTGACCTGTGCATGCTCGTACTCTGGATTAGTTGAATAAACTGCTGCTAGTGCCATGCCTTTACACATTCAAGTGTGATGCACACAGCTGACTTGCCGCTGATGCCTCTTCACTTTCACACCAGCTATTGTATGTGCCATCATTGTGGACTGTGTTGTTTCAGCTGATCTATTGGATCAATGCATACCCAAGGGTCTTTGGAGTGCTGGGTTGTTAATACCTGAGGGGATAGCAAGTATTAGTGATGTGTTGGTTGCAAATGAAATGGCTCTTGGAGCTGGCTCTTTGAAGTGAACAAGCTGTCATTTTTTTCTTTTTTTCTGTTAATTGGAAATATTTATTATTGAAAAGTGAAGAATTTGAGTCAAAACATCATTTTTGAACCATATATGATGAAAGTGGAACATGTGTATTTAAAATAAGCAAAACAACTGAATTGTTTGTAAATAAATAAAATGCATTTCTGAATGCAGTCTACTGTGGCTAATCCTGCAGCTCAAGTCACAACACAAGAAGTATCTTTCTTGATAAAAAAAAAAAAAAAGCAAAATGCAAATAAATTCAATCAAGTGGGTCAAGAAGGTCACAGCATAAAGATATGTTTTTTAAGAACTTAGGACTTAGGTAGTGGTGAACATGCCGGTCCTACACTAACTTTCCTTCTCCAGGTCAAGCGATTGTTGTTAGCAATTGAGACATTAAGAGATTGTTTCTCGTATGCGTATTCTTGACTTCTTTCTCCTTCTGAATCACATCTCTACATTTTGTGACCCTCGATGTGAGTAATACGTAGAACAGCACAGACGCACCGGCGGTGCTCAATTTTAAAGAGGCAGTTGATGACTGTGTATCTATGCCTAATTATTGGCGGCAGAGCACACAACAACGTATAAACACATCAAAGCCCAGTTCCGATTAGGAAAAATGTACTGTACATGACAAAATTATTTCCACTTAGTGGCCGTGCTGGACCTCCACTTTACCGAACGGTATGGTGGACAAATTAAGTGGTTTTGAAACTGTGACTTTTTTATACCATGGTACACCTTGTTACCGGTAACCAGCCCATACCTTGTCCCGACACAACTTTTTCACTTCCGATACAATATTGATATTGCAGGTTTGAATATTATCTGATACTGATATACACTCTTACTATTTATTTTATAAGGTGAAATGTCAGAAAAGGCTTGATCATCTGATATTAATCGAACAGTGAACAACAGTCAGCAACAGTAGGTATGAGGACCATTGACCAATTTACGTCTTTTTGCATGTGGGGTATAGTTTTATCAATAATGTAGAGCAGGGGTGCCATGGAGGGCGGAGACCCTGAAGGTTTTCTTTCCAGCCGGTCACTAAAGCAGGTGATTTTAATGATCAACACCTTGAGTTTAAAGGAAGGAGCTAATCATTTAAAACACCTGCTGGAGAAACTGGCTGGGGAGAAAACCCGCAGTGTCTCAGCCCTCCAAGGCACAAGTTTGACACATTAAAGGTAGAGTATTGTAATGTAGGCTGGAGCTTGAGGTGCTCAAAGAAATGTTTAAATTCAACATTACTCACCACCGAGAGGTGCTGGCTCTTTTCCGTTATCGCTAAGGACTTTTGCCATCCCGTGGGGGTTTGTCACGCTTTGCAAATGTTTCGAACAGCATTGGTTTTGTAAAGTCCTCATTCCATGTTTTGATGATGCTCTTCAAATGCACAATGCCTTTGTTCTGTGCCACCATGGGAAACTTGAGCATGATAATTTAGCACTTAGCTGCAACTTCTTTTTCGGACTTTAAAGGGCATAAAAACGGTTTTTTTTAATGCCATTTTTTCTTATTATGATATGTAAGCCCATTCAAATCATTCTACAAAATTTGGTTGTAATAGCAAGCCTAGAAATAAAGTTATGCACGTTTAAAAAAATTCAGAAATGTGAATTTGCGCCCACAGGCCCTTTAAGATAATTACTTAGTTGACCTCTAGGGGGCGAGTCGATTACGTCATATTTGCTACAAGCCAGAATCAGCCGAGGTAGTCAACATGGAGGCGAGTGATGAAGGAAGCAGTGATTTCCAGGATGTTTTTGTCCATAGCAAGTCGCATTTGGATGTTCAAGATTATATGTTTGAAGCAGTCGTACACCAGGAACACAAGGATGAAGACGTTTCCAGTGATGATGTTGAGGAGGAAGAAATAGAGGAGGAAACAATGACTGGCAAGTTGCCATCTTTTTTGTTTACATAACATACGCTACATGTACATCATTCAGTAAGCCGTCCTGGCCTAGCAAAACAAACGCTAACATTTATAAGCTATCCTTACCAGTCCATGTGTTTACTAGCTCTTTTTCTGAAATCTTGCAGATTTTCTATTCATGCCAAGCATATTCGTTTACCAATTTATTAATTTTTTCTTTTATGTACTTTTCTTTTTAAGTGTCAATGTGACAAGCGGTGTGCTCCACAAACATTGGGGACAATTTCAATATGTTGTTCTGACTATTCTCCAGTCCTTGCAAAGAAGGAAGAATTTGAGCCAGATGCTCTTAAATGCGTTGGATCAGCTGGAAATGCATAATACTGCGTACCATCCTTTTCTTTTGTATTGTGGCGAGTACCTTTTGTGCAGTTTGGAGCTGCACAATAAATGATTTTTTCCCAAAAATAAAAGTTCCAAGCACAAAAAAAGCATGCTGTCTATTGTGTGCCCTGTATGGTACACATTCGTCTGTGGCAGATCTGACGTCACGCGTCGGAAATTGTCGAGCGATCCCGATCATTCCGAGTGCGTCGGACAATACAAGTTTTTCTGCTAGGGTTTCTTATCATCAAAATTGCTTAGTAAAAACATAAAGGGCTTTAAAACCAGTTTCTAATATTTTATTTGCATTAAAACTATCCTAAAATCGACATTAGTTGCATTTGGAAAAAATTGCCTTTCTATGCCCTTTAACGAAAAATTTTGCCACCAGGTTGACATGTTGTTGTGATCACGTGGTGTCTGCAGATGCTCTTAGTCTGGAATGGACTGCTTGTATTGGACTGATGATATAAGAGATTTTAGATACAGCCCAAAATAATCTGATTGTTTTTGCTAATTGTTTTTGCTGATATCAGCCCGATAACAGATATCATTATCAGATGGGGTCACCCCTACTAAGTCTAAGTTGTATTTTGTTGTGTAACGTTTTGTTGATGTACTGTTTCAAGGTAGTTTGTAGTTTTTACAAATGATACACTCAGATTGGACCTATTTGTCTAATTGAGATGGGTCTTTGTTTTTGTGCTTAGCACATACAAAAATTTGATATAATATTTTCACAGTAGAAATTAGTTTTACACATAATTTGGCAAAAAAATCAATTTAAGCAACAACAAAAATCAGAGAAACTGTGTCCGAGCCAAAAGAGCAGACTCCTTTTAGTGAGAATTGGTAGGTTAGGTATGAATGTGAGTGTCAATGGTTGTTCCCCTGCCCTGCGATTGACTAGTAATACTGCTGGGAGTGTATTATTTGTAAAAACTACAAACTACCTTCAAAGTGGTGATAAAAAGTTCAGGGGCTTCACTTATAAACTGTACATGGAAATCTGACTAAAAGGTCTGCGTATGCCAGAAACCTAAAATGTGCTTACGGCCCAAAAAAAAAAAAAATGTGGTATACACACACATTCACGCAATTGGTGGTTTATAGATTCCACCTTGAGGAGAAAAGTGCATACACAAGTCCGCCTCAAGTTACGCCCTTTAGACACCTTTATTTCACCATAGAAGGTCAAAGTGACTCATGAATATTGCGTCCATATTTAAAGAGCCTTGATTGCAGTGAAATCACGGCTAGCGGGAAGACAGCGAGGTCCTTTTGATGACTTACAAATACCCTTTCATGGTATGGTGGTGTAAATAATGGAGAAAGTATCATATTTGGAAGACACAGTAGTCGTGAGTTACAAATTCAACAAAAATGAGTGCTGGGATAGGCTCAAGCATACGCCGGAGCCTATTAGTCTGACCTTTTAGACATTTTAGTCAGATTTCCACGGACAGTGAAGCCACTGAACTTTTCCTCACCAGCAGGGACAGCCACAGCTTGGACACTACACATATAATGTCCTTCTTCCTCACAAAGCGGACTGTAGCTTGCTAAGCAGCATTTCCAATCAAAAATCACCTGGAACTCATCAGAGAAGAGCAGAGGACTTCTCGGAAAATTGAACTGGAAATACCGTCTCAGACTCCTTTTCCCACACTCATGATGGAAAGCTGAACAAAAAACACGCCACCACTCACTCGCCCTCGATTTCACACGCGCTTTTATAAATCATAACTCTCTCTTGATTTCTCACGCACTTTTATAAATCATCTAAGAATCTAGCAGAGTAGTCACATGAAATTCTTTAGGTGCATGTATGTACTGTGGAAATTGTATATTTGGAAGCGAGTGCTATCTTGCTGCGGCAGAGAAAGGATGGAAAACAAATACTGCCATTGGCTTCAATTTTACCTCTCCACAAACTGTTGTGTGAAAAGGAATAAAGTACTTGGATGTAATTTGCTTATACAGGCTATGTTGGAAAAATATTTTCCAATACTGGATATGCTAAGAAGCTTAGTTACTATTTGAGTCGTTCTTATCCTAATGAGGATTTTGTTTATTCATTCATTCATTCATTTGTGTGTAATTTACAGGGCTCAATGTTCAGCACACAAGCACCAGAATCATACAACCTCTTCCTCACCAGTGCAGTCACGGATGGCGTGAAGATGTGGGACCTTCGCACACTTAGGTTAGTGCAAAAGTCGAATGCAAAAGTTGAATAGTTGACAAGTACACACAGTATCAAATGCATCATCAAGTATTAGGTTCTTAGCTGAAAATTCCTAAGTATGGTCATAGAATAATCCCTAATGAGTGACAGCCATGAGCGCCAATCATATGACAATTTGTATGTAGTTTATTTGGTAATTGTGAAAAATATCGGCTTTTTTGTCCAATATGTTTTTTTAAACTACAATTGATAACATAGGCTAGCCGGTGGGGGACTTTTTATTTTTCCTTGTTTTCAAAAATTTTAATTTGGAGTTGCATACTTCAGTGGCCGAGAAGTGTAAAATACTGGGAAACCAGTAGGGAAAGTATACCACATACCGGATTTCCAGGAAGTCATAACATTTGGAGTCAGTACATTCTCTTTCTGTAACAAACTGAAACACATTTCAGTAACATTTCATTAAACAAATCAGCATTTCTGGAAACACATTAACAAAAGACGAAAAAAATGATATATGCTGTTTGAGTTAAATGACGTTACCATTAAAACCGAAGGAACATCCATGCCTCTGTTCTCCTTTGGTTAATTTGTTTTCTGAAATGTTAATTTGTTTTCTGAAAAATGTTTTGTTTCACAGTTTATTGAAGTGTTTTGCACTTCCCAACCACCAGATACAGTTGCCTATACTGTACATATCCCGTAGCAGTAGTTTTGTTTTTGTTTTTTGAGTAACCTATTGCAGGTCTGGATCTGTTATTTTGAAGTACTGAGGTACTGAAAATTGAAATAATTAGTTTGAATTTCAAAATCACCCGTTTATAACAACTCTTCATATGTACCGGGAAGGGAATTTGTGCTAATTTAATGTAGATTTTAAAAAGGCAAAACATTCTCAAATGTATGCCCTCAACATTAGAAGTTCCACTCAGAGGTTCATCGATTCGGTAAGATGGAAAGACAAATGGCTTCAAATAAGATCCCATATACACACTTTACCATGTAGAGTGAGTGGCCCAGCCCTGGCAAGCGCATTTACTACGATGACACACCAATAAAACATTATTTGACATTTTTACTCCCATCAGGGTGTTTTTTGGCTGAAAAGTTTTTGTTAAACAAGCTCAAATGGTGTAAATGGTAACCATATCAAACAACCTCTCAAAATATTAAATAAAAACTCACTTTTAAAAATTTCCTCATTTGATTAGATGTCTTGTCTAGCCAGAGTTTTTGGCATCTTTTATGTGTAGATACTATATATTAATACAAAGGAGATCATTCAAAATATTGTCTTTGGCCCAGTGAAAGGAATTCCTGACTAATTCATTCCTTCATGTCTGAAACAGCCTCTTGTTTAAACCCTCATCCCAAATTTAGTTAAAACCTTAATGCTGTTTAATAAATATTTGGGCCTGCTTTTAAACTTCTGGTTTTGGGATCTGTCATCATGCTTCCCTCAGCAGATAAAAACCCACTGAGATTAAGCACATGGAACCCCATTTTTAAACATTTTATATTTCTTTTTAATGTTTTCTTGTCACTCGTTTATAAAAATGATACGTCTTCCAGCGAATGGAAGCAGTATGTGCAATATCACACAAAAGTGAGTACACCCCTTACATTTCAGCAACCAATTCTACTTTTAAATCAAACATACTTGAAGTGTACAGCTTGTATAGCTGCTTAGATTAAAATAAATCAACGCACAGCAATTTTTGTGAGTGAGTACAATTCACAGTGATGATGTCCAAATTGCGTCCAAAGTGCCAATTTTTTATGTGATTACAATTAGTATCTAGCACTGGCATAATCATCTTGGGCATGGAACTCACCAGAGCTACACAGGTTGTTACTGGAATTTTCCTCACAGAGTTGGTGGATGTTTGACACCTTGCACTGCTCCACCTTCCACTCGAGCATGTCCCAGAGGTGCTCATTTGGATTCAGGTGTGAGAACATACTTGGCCACTCCATGGCCTTCACCTTTCTCAGCAAAGCACTTGCCATCTTGGAGATCTATTTGGGCTCCTTATCATGCTGGAAGACTGCCATGCCTTCATTTTCCGTCACATGCATGCCACAGTACATGCTGGAATTAATGTTTCCCTCAGACTCGCAGCTCCCCCGTGCCAACAGCACTCATGCAACCCCAGAAAATGACCTTTTTGCCAGCATGCTAGACTGTAGGCAAGACGCACTTATCTTGATACTCATTAGTGGATAGTAAATCTATATTGCTACACAAGTTGCACACTGACTACTATAAAATGAGGAACACACTTACTTTTGTGAGATGCTGTAAATGTTGTGCATATCGCCTCTTTTCACTTCATATATCAATTTGTTTTGTATCAAACTGTAAGGATAAAATGAACATTCAGTATATACCAGTAATTCGTAAGACTGTCCCACAGTCTTACACTGTAGGCACTATAACTGTTTGACTCTATAACTTTTCGATGTACCCAGCATCACTCTGGAACAAGGTACAATCTGACCACATGACACTTTTCAAATGTTCCAGAGTTCAATTGTTATCCTCCATAATTAATGGAACCCTTTCTTCTCCAATTTGCCTCAGTGATAAGCTGTTTTCCTAAGGCCACACAGCTGTGTAGCCTGAAATCCTTTGAGTTCTCTTTGTATTATGCTCATTCTTTCTTCTATTAAACATAGCTGTTGATTTTGTACCATCTGATCTCACCAAACCTTGAAATGAGCTCTCAAGATGGTTTTCCAACCACACATCTTCCCACAAAATTATGGTTTACCACTATTGAATAATTCATTTGACACTTCTTAACCCAATTTTAGAGGCAATTCAGCAATCTCCTTAGTTGTTTTGGACATGGTTGTTTGGGAAATGAGAATATACTCACTGCATGAGTGAGCGTTCAACAACAGGTTGCCAGTTGAAACAACAAATAGCCATTGCTGCCATAATTATCCAGTGGAAGGTTTGTTCCATTCAGGTTTTTTTGGCCCGATACGTTTGCATAATTTAAACTCCAGCAATATATTCACAGTAGCCTGCCAATTACCTAGATATCTGACACTGAATACTCAGAATCCTCTGGCCCGCCACTCAGGAGGAACAGACCCTCCAGTGCAGTCTGTTAGTCAAATACTGCACAGTCATCACTCACACAACACAAAGTGTGTTTCTGGGCGTGTGTGTGCGTGCGTGGGCGTGTGTGCGCGTGTGTGTGTGCATGTGTGTAGTGGGGACTCCAAGCCAAGCGTCTCCTCCTTCAGTGAAAACATTTTATCCACATTCTGACCTAGAAAAACCGAGGAGTGGTTTTGCTCTAACTAGTCTAATACTATTGTCAGTGTTGTGTTGGAAGGTGGTGTCAGCGCTTTTCTGCACCTCTTGTTTTCATTCATCGTACGCGCCAATATTAATAAATAAGAGGTTAGTCACATCTTACACCCCACATGTAAAGAATAAATTTTCTCTTATAAAATGGGAAAGCAATTCAGTGAGGTCAAAGACTAAAGAATGATTTGATTTTAGTCTTTACTCCCAACAGTGATCCTTCTCTCCTTGTTTTTCCCATCTGAACAGCTTTTACAAGCTAACAATTATTTGACATGTTGTCACCGGTATAATATAATACATTTAATAATACATTTTATTTGTTAGGCGCCTTTCAAGGCACTCAAGGTTGCCTTACGTAGTGACAAATACAATAAAACAGTTAAAAACATAAAATACAATTAAAAACAAATACATGATAAAAAGACAGTTATGGTCACAGTGCAGAAGCTTTTCTAAACAGATGAGTTTTGAGTTTGGTTTTGAAGTGTGGAAGCGAGTCAGAGTTGCGGAGGTCAGAGGGGAGGGTGTTCCAGAGCTGGGGGGCAGAGCGACTGAAAGCTCTACTCCCCATGGTGACGAGGCGGGCCGGGGGTACAGTGGGCCGGAGAGAGGAGGAGAAGCGGAGTGACCGAGCGGGTGTAGCAATATGAAGGAGGTCGGTCAAGTATGGGGGGGAAAGGTGGTGTATAGCTTTGAATGTGAGCAGAATGATTTTGTAGTTGGATGCGTTGTGTGATGGGGAGCCAGTGGAGCTGTCGTAGGACTGGTGAGATGTGGTTTATGGAGGGTGTGTTTGTGATGATGCAAGCGGCGGAGTTTTGTACCTGTTGAAGTTTATGGAGTATTTTTGGGGGGAGACCGAACAAGAGAGAGTTGCAGTAATCGAGGCGGGAGGTGATGAGGCTATGAACAAGAACGGCGGTGGAATGAGGAGTGAGAGAGGGACGGAGACGGTGGATGTTCCGAAGGTGAAAGTAGGCGGAGCGAGTGATGCTGTTGATGTGGGACGTAAAGGAGAGCGTGCTGTCAAGGATGACACCCAGACTCTTTACCTGGGGTTGAGGGGAAAATGGCGGAGCTGTCAAGTGAAAGAGATAAATTGTTGATTTTATTAAGGGTGGATTTAGTGCCAATGAGTAGAAGTTCTGTTTTATTGCTATTTAGTGATGCTGACGGAGGAGTCTGTCCAGGAGGATAGGGTGTGAGATGGTGTCAAAGGCTGCACTGAGGTCAAGTAGAAGGAGAATGGATAATAAACCAGAATCAGCAGAATGGAGAAGGTCATTAGTGATTTTGAGAAGGACCGTTTCAGTGCTATGGAGGGGACGGAAGCCAGATTGGAATTGTTCATACAGGTTATTTGAAGAAAGGTGGGTATGAAGTTGTGCAGCAACAGTTTTTTCAAGAAGTTTGGAAATGAAAGGAAGGTTTGAAATGGGATGGAAATTATTGAGATCAGCAGGGTCAGAACCAGGTTTTTTGAGTAAAAGAGTGACAGCAGCAGTCTTAAGAAGGGAGGGTACAGAACCAGAGGTGAGGGAGGCATAAATTATGTTGGTGATGAGGGGGGATAATGCAGGAAGGGAGGTTTTAATGAGAGCAGTGGGGAGTGGGTCAAGTTGGCAGGAGGATGTTTTAGATTTCTGTATAAGAGTGGAGATTTGGTTGAAAGAAGGAAAGATAAAAAAGGAAAACAGGTGAGAAGGGGATGGAGGAAATGGAACAGGTGCATCTGGAGCAGTGGAGGGAGTGAGTTGCTGATGGATATGGTGGATTTTTGAAGTGAAGAATGAAGCCAGGGTATTGCAGAAATCAGAGGAATAAAGTGTACAGGTTGTAAAGTGTCAAAGGAATAAAGTGTAAAGATGTGTTGGAAATGAAGAAGGGGATTTAGAGATATTGGAGATAAGTGAAAAAAGTATCTTGGAGTATCATTTGTACTGATTAGACCGGAGTAGTAAGTGGATTTGAGATTTGGAGATGCTGTGTCCTTGTATTGTAAAATATGCTTTGTGTACGTGTCTTTGTGTATAGTGAGCCAAGTTTTTTTGTAGATTCTTTCGAGCTGGCGGTCTTTTGCTTCTAACTGTCTGAGAGTGGGGGTGTACCAGGGTGCAGTGTGTGTGAAAGAGACAGATCGGGTTTTGAGTGGAGCAAGAGTGTTGAGAATGTTATGAAGATGGGTGTGTGAGTAACTCATCTGTTGTAGATAAGCTGTCCGCACTGGGGAGATTACTGATGATAAATGTTAAATTGTCCAGGTTATTAAGGTTGATTTTACGGAAATGTATGGTACGTGGTGGGTTCGATTTGTTAAGAGAGATTGACGTTGAATGAAAGAAGCAGATGGTCAGTGTATGGGAGGTGGTCATCTTTACAGTCCGTTGGTGTCACTCCAGAGCAGCAGATTAAGTCCAGGATATGTCGTTTATTGTGGGTGGGAAAGTTAACAGATTGCTGAAGTCCAAAACTGTCCAGACAGGATGTGAAATCTTTAGTGAGAGGGTTAGTGATATTGTCCATGTGAATATTGAAATCTCCAAGTATTATTACATTAGATGACAATGTGGACAGATATGCCAGAAGTGATGTAATGTCAGTGATAAAATCCTTGTTTGGCTTTGGAGGTCGGTAGAGAGTAGCTATAATGGTTGGAGTAGGCCCAGAGAGCTGAAGAATCGTGGCCTCGAATGATTGACAAGAAGGCACGTTGACGAGCGATATCCTCCAGCTCTCACAGTAGATCATCGCGAGGCCGCCCCCACTGCCAGAAACGCGGGAATTCGCCAGGTAAACAAACCCCGGAGGAATAGCTTCATTGAGAGGAGCGAAGTCATTTGTCTGCTGCCAGGTCTCAGTCAGGCATAAGATGTCGAATCTACTACATGTCACAGTCATTCCCATTTTCATCTGTAAATGTTGTTTTCTCTACTTGAAGGTAACTGGGTCTCAGTGCTAGGAAATTACCTTTTTGCTAACCGGGCTTGACCTCATGTCAGCACATTAGTGGACGGTGCTACTTAATGTTCCTAGGGAGACCCCTCAAGTGGTTTTTTTTGCAGCTTTGTCACAGTGGTGTTGGACCCACTTTGCTTCAGGACCTTAGTGGCTGTCTGTTGGGTCAAAATTGGTTCACATGCTTGCAGTGAAAACCTATTAAAAGTATATTTTTATTTTAAAAATCTCACCAGAAAGTTTTGGAAGACTAATAACATTTTTGTACACTCACTAAAAGTAAACATTCATTTTCAGTTAAATTTTTCTTATATAACTTAATGTCTTCTTTTCCTTTCGGCTTATCCCTTCAGGGGTCGCCACAGCGAATCAATTGCCTCCATCTAACTCTGTCTTCTGTATCCTCTTTTCCTGCGCCAACTACCTTCATGTCCTCTTTCACTACATCCATAAACCTCCTCTTTGGTCTTCCCCTAGGCCTCCTGCCTGGCAATTCAAAACTCAGCATCATTCTACCAATATATTCACTATCTCTCCTCTTGACATGTCCGAACCATCTCAATCTGTCCTCTCTGACTTTATCTAAAAAAACCTCTAAAATGTGCTGTCCCTCTGATGTGCTCATTCCTGATCCTGTCCATCCTGGTCACACCCAAAGAGAACCTCAGCCTCTTCATCTCTGCTACCTCCAGCTCTGCCTTGTGTCTTGTCCTCAAAGGCACTGTCTCTAAACCAAACATCATCATTGGTCTTACCACAGTTTTGTACATCCTTCCTTTTATATTCATTTTACCTGAAACTCTTCTATCACACATCACACCCGACACTTTTCTCCACCCATTCCAGCCTGCCTGCACACGCTTTTTCACCTCTTTTCCACACTCTCCACTGCTCTGGACTGTTGACCCTAAGTACTTAAAATCCTCCACCTTCTTTATCTCTTCTCCCTGTAACCTCACTCTTCCACTTGAGTCCCTCTCATTTACACACATGTACTCCGTCTTGCTGTGGCTAACCTTCATTCCTCTCCTTTCCAGGGCAAACCTCCACCCCTCAAGCTTCTCCACCTGTTCCATGCTCTCACTACATATCACAATGTCATCTGCAAACATCATAGTCCATGGAGATTTCTGTCTAACCTCGTCCGTCAGCCTGTCCATCAACATAGCAAATAAGAAGGGGCTCAGAGCTGATCCCTGATGGAGTCCCACCTTCACTCGGAACTCCTCTGTCACACCTGCAGCACACCTCACTACTGTCTTACAGTCCTCGTACATGTCCTGCACCGCTCTAACATACTTTTCTGCAACTCCAGACTTCTTCATACAAAACCACAGTTCCTCCCTGGGCACCCTGTCATAAGCTTTCTCCTGATCTACAAAAACACAATGCCGCTCCCTCTGACCTTCTTTGTACTTCTCCATCAACATCCTCAAAGCAAATACTGCATCTGTTGTACTCTTTTTTGGCATTAAACCGTACTGCTGCTCACAAATGTTTACGTTTGCCCTTAGTCTAGCTTTGACCACCAACTTTGTTCCTCTGTAGTTGCCACAACTCTGCCCATCTCCCTTGTTCTTAAAAATGGGCACCAGCAAACTTCTCCTCCATTTCTCAGGCATCTTCTCATTATTTAAAATCTTGTTAAACAACCCGGTCAGGAACTCTACTGCCACCTCTCCTAGACACTTCCATACCTCCACAGGTATATCATCAGGACCGAGTGCCTTTCCATTCTTCATCCTCTTCAATGCCCTCCTCACTTCTTCCTTACTAATCTTTGCTACCTTCTGGTCCACAACAGTCACCTCTTCTACTCTTTGTTCTCTCTCGTTTTCCTCATTCATCAACTCTTCAAAGTACTCTTTCCATCTTCCAATGACACTACCGGCACTTGTCAATACCCTTCCATCCCTAGCCTTCATCACCCTAACCTGCTGCGCGTCCTTCCCATCTCTGTCCCACTGCCTTGCTAACCTGTATAGATCTTTCTCTCCCACCTTTACTTTCACCTGACGCTGCATCTCTTTGTACTCCTGTCTACTCGCTTCAGTCCTCTCAGTATCCCACTTCTTCTTAGCTAATCTCTTCTCTGTATACACTCCTGCACCTCCTCATTCCACCACCAAGTCTCCTGATCTACTTTCCTTTCAGATGACACGCCAAGTACTCTCCTACCTGTCTCCCTGATCACAGTAGCTGTTGTCCAGTCATCTGGAAGGACTTCTTGGCGACCCATAGCCTTTTTCAACTCCTTCCTAAAAGTCACGCAATACTCTTCCTTTTTTAGCTTTAAATCCAATTAATTCATTCCTTACACCCAAATAATTAACAAATACATTTAATAGAGAATGATTATAGCTTTAAATGAAAAAAAATACATAATTTAACAAATGTAATGTTTAACATTTTTAATGTTGTTGAAAATTCTTGTTGGCAAAGACATTGATGAGCTTGGATGACGTCTGTCATTTGCAGTGAGTTCTTAATTTAATTCAACAGTATTTCTCTTGTTTATCAAATTTTTGCACTAGCAACATTATTTGACCCCGTGGTCAGTTAATGAGCAGTCGCACTCAATAAAAAATGCACAAACAGTGAGTCGATATTGCAATATTGTACAGTAACCCCAAAATACAGTAATAATGAAAAGTGTGCATGGTAGTCCCGCGCCCCCCCGTAATAATGTCGGCCTCCCCCCAGTTTAAAAACGACCTCTGGATAAATCCATTTGAGTTACACAAATATTTTTTGCACTTTTTCTATGACTTGTATTGCATATTGCAGTATTTTTCTGTTGTGCACAAACAATGTTTACTTTTGAAATTCGTCCAATGACATTGCATTAACGTGTTAATTAAGCAACATTAGTTTGAGGGAAGTGCTTGCGCATATAACGGTTTTGGTAATTAAGTGCTTGACGTTATTGGTGAGAAAGTCAATATTGAGCATATAATTATTAATTATTAATAATTATGATTTCCACTGCAAGGAAACTGTGTCACTTTTTGGACTTTGACCTGATTGGTCAAAGTCCAAAAAGTGACACTGTTTCTTCCATCAGTCTTTTAATTTCTGCAGAAGATTACAGAAGTGTGAAAATGACCTTTGACCTGAGGTAATTAGTCCATTTTGTCTTCAAGTTCTATGATATTAAATGTTAGCATGGTTAGAATGAGAAAACACAGAGCAGAGAGATGCTGACATTTAACCACGGATTGGTCCAGTTTTGGAATAGAGATTGCCTCAAAGCATTCCAAGGAAGTTGCATTCACAAGAATGAGACAGGGATAATGACCCTTGACCTCAGATGCACTAACATGATGGAACTCGTCTCGAATGAGCTCTCTGACACATCTTCAACCACAATTCTACACTATAATCTTCAAAAATGTTGCATTAATCTCTTAAAAATATGTCAGTGTGTGTTTTCTTCCTTATCCCCACTCACCCACACTTTCTAGCGGGTACGTCTGACCTACTTATAACTCGCTTGAGTGACTCAGACACAAATGTCAAAGACATTTTCTCACCAGATCCTGTTAAGTCTTGAATCTGCCAACATTTTAGCTCATATAGAGACCTTTGCTCAGCTCGCTGTCAGTGGCATTGTAAAGACATTTCATGCTGTTGCAAAGCAAACGAAAGAGCCCAGCATGTGACGAGAGGCGGCTATTTGTCATCTTCCTCCTCTTTCCTGTCTTTTGCTCCTTCTCCTTCTCCATGGATTTAGATGTGTGTAAAATGTAAAGAAACCTGTCATGCAGCATTTAACTGTTTAGCAGATGTGTACTGCACACCTACAAGAAGAGAACAGCACAAGCAGATGACCAAAATATCTGCACTTTTGAAACCACCTTTTTAAATGCAGTTTGTAAACTCAGGTTTTGTTATAAATTTGTTCCAAAAAATTAGATGAAAAACAAAATATACATAAACTTTTCTCATCGGAAGTAATATAAATCTAAATAATCCATTATGAACACCCAAAAATATTAGCAAAAAAATGTTTATAGAGAACAATTATAGTTTTACTTTCAGAAAACAATGCAAAATACAAATAAATGACGAATGGTATAACTTATTGTTGTTCTAGACTTCCCGTACATTCTTGCGGTATCCGATTCAAAAGTTTCTCACCTTCTTTATCAAATTGCTTGTGTTTGCAACTTTCTTTGGCTCCATGGAGAGTTATTTAGCAATCCCACTCAAGTCCCACTCAATAAAAAATGCACATTAAGTCAGCAACACATACCTGTAGGATCTTTTAGGCGCTAGAAGAATATAGTACAGGGCAAATGGACTAGTTTGTTACGTGCAATATTGTACGAAAAATGGGACAGTGTAAAAAAACCGAGGCAAATTTAAAAAAAAATCAAATTATACGAAAACCAAGGTTTGACTGTACATCTAAAACATAATTCTAACTCTCAATTTATAAACCAGTTCGTGATATTGACACTCAAATAGTTAGACGCCCTGTCTTAGTTGAGGGTTTAACCATTGTATGCATTTTGTCTTCAGGTGCGTGCGCCGTTATGAAAACCACATCAACCGCTGCCATTCCTGCTCTTCCGCCATTTCCCCGTGTGGTCGATTCATAGCATGCGGTTCGGAGGACAACTGTGTAAGTTTTAAACGCGTACATTTTTCCTGTGAAGCATTCACAATGAGAAATGAATTGTGTGCTAACCTTACTTGGAATGGTTAATTTAACTATTTGGAGTGAAATTGAATGTCCTGTTCTTGGTATGCAGTACTTGGACATTCAAAGACCCTAAATACTCCTGATTGAAGTATTTACCATTCATTCATTTTCTATATTGCTTGTCCTCATTAGGGAGAGGTGGGGTACTAACTGGACCAGTTACCAATCACTGACAGGACTCAGACTGACAAACCATTTACACCTATGTACAATTTAGAGTCTTGAATTAACTTAACATGCTAGTTTTTGGATTGCGGGATGAAGGAGGAAAGTCCACGCATGAAAACATGCAAACTTAAGAGGAGACTCAAAACCTCAATCTCCTGGCTGTGTGGCCAACATGTTGTTTTTTTTTTGTCTTGTCCAGCATCATAACAGCTGAATGGGAGTCAAGCTGCCTTTAAATGCTGAGCAACTTCATAATCCAAATGAGTCTCCCTTGACATTTGACTGCGTTTATTATGAATTTTGTTGCGCCACATTTCGATGCCGGACCTGACCTGAAAAGGGGCGGGTGGGGGGTGGGGTGAGGGATATATGAAAGGGTGCAGAAGAACCTCACAAACATATTTCAACCATATTATAAACAACCGTGATAATCACAATTTCAGCAACAACCAGAACAGTCACAGAGCAAAATGAGCAAAAATACAGGGGAAAGAAGAAAAAAAAAAAAAATAATAATGATAATACTAATATACATGTACACACATTCACATACATATTCATATATATACATATACACATATATATACATATACATATACACACACACACATATACATATACATACACACACATATATATATGTGCACATATTTGTACACGTATACATACACATACTGTGCACATACACATATCCATGCAGTACATACATACATACACACACATACAGTGTGCATATATATGTATACACACATACATATTTACTAATAATGATAAACATACAAGAAAAACAACGAGAAAAGAAACAGAACCTCTTGAACAATGACCATCCAGATGACACGTGCAACAAATCTACATTAAATCTACATTAGTCTGCAGTGACAGGATAACTGCATCAGAGTGAAACAGAGAATGAGGAGATGTTTGTGGTGAACACCGCCATGCATCCCAAACCACACTCCCTCCAAAAGTGAGGGTCCGACTAGGAATACGCCGAGCAAGGGCCACAGGGGGGGCCCGGGCGCCAACCGCCGGAACACCCGCCGGAGGCCGGCCAGCTTCGGGCATACAGGACAACCGCTTCCGAGCCCCCGGGCCAAGAAGCCACCCAACCCCCCAAAGCAGGGGCCATACCCAACACCCGGGGAGCTCCAGGCCACCCCAGACACAACTGCCGCGGGCCATCGCCTTCCCCAACGCCAGAGGCAGGCACCCATAGAGGGCCCATGGGTCTACCCCCCCCCCTCTCACCCCCCGTGACCCGTCCACCCCAGCCCCAGTACCCACACCAAACCCTGTTCCCATACTCACACATGCCAACACACATACACTTACACACCTACATTTTCACATATGCACCCGGATGTGCCACCCCCCCAATGCAGTGAGCAGCATCACCGCGAGCTCCCCCGGGACACGGGGCCATACCACCATACCCGGCCGCCGGAAAATCCACAGAGCGCCGCACGCAGGCCCGCAGGCACTCCTCCCAGCACTGCCGCCGACTGAGATCCGGAGCCGAAACAATCCCCCTCCACTGCCCCAGCCCCAGGGAGCGTCCAAAAAAACAGGGGTGTAATAGGACCCTCTAATCCCCGCCTCCCCACCCAACTAAAAGTGTTATAAAGTGTGAGATGTGTGTGTGTAGGCAATTAAAATTGAGGAGCCGAAACTGCGTGACACCATGGGCAGAACCACTCCGCCGGCTAAGCACGGCTAAGTAGTTCTGCCCACCCTGTAACACAAGTCCCGCCCCCCAAAAATGAATGTGAGGTGTCTGTGAGTCTATGTATAGTGAATAAGTGTAACTAAAACTGGGGAGTTTGCGGCCCCCAGGGCATGACAGAAGGAGGTCATGTTTGTGACCCCCCCCTGCCACACCCCCATGGAGCACGCGCATTCCCCAAGATCCTATGTGCTTGTTTGCAGGGAGTGGGGGCGCGAGGTATAGTAAGACTAGGAGGGAAATTATATATTTTTTTCCCTCCCAGAGGACGAGCCATTGGCCAGTAGGCACCCCCGTTTTCCGGGACCCACCGTGGGGCAGGGGCCGGCACGAGGCGAGGCGAGGCGAGGCCCCGGACGCTCAGCGACCGCAGCCCGGGAGAAGCCTCACCCAGATGTTACACACTAGCCATCATGCGCGCCACTGTAGGAGACTCCGGCAGCCCACACCCTCGAACACCACCACCGCCATCCCCACCCCGTATCAGAGAGGAACCCGGGCAACACACCCCACCACTCGAAGAGGCAGCAACCATCCAGGCACAATCACACACCTCACCCCCCACCACTGCCCCCTGTGCCCACACCCCTGTTCAATCCCCTGCACCCAACATACGACATACAACATGCACACAAACACACTGACACACACCTGCACTCGCGCACACACACCCACCACGCCTAACCCCCTGCACACTCCCCCAACCCTGGTCCTCCCAGGTACCAATCCGGCACCGGGACGCGCACCCATCCACCTCCGCAGCAGCGAGTCCGGGACAACCCAGATGCCCCCGGGGTCAGATACGCCCCCACTCCCACATCCGGGTAGAGGCAGCTCCCGGAACCCAGGGCCCAGGAGTGCCGCCCCACCCACACCCAGCCAGCCCAGCCACCCGGCCCGGGGCCCGACGGCCACGACCCAGGCCCCAACCCACGGTCACCCGCCTCTTCACCAACCGGTCGTCTCGGCACCAGACCTACCCCAGCCTCCACAGAGATAAACACCGGTTCCCCGCAGAGCAGCGTTGCCCAGCCCCCCTCCCCAAGGGACCCCTAGCGGCCCGTATGCCCCTGGCACCTCCGCCAGCCGCCCAACTCTCAGAGTGAAGTGAAAGAGCTAGTCACCAGGGACCAGAGTGATTGAGATTGGTCCAATTGATTGTTTAAAGAGCTAGACACTGTCTCACAAGAAATATGATCTAATAAAAGGTTCCTAAATTGGTTCATACCTAGATTGGCTTTTTTTTTTCCAATTCATGAGAATATTTTTCTTTGCAATGCATAACGCAGTAAGGACCATACGTGAGGTGTTATTATCGATATTGATTCCACCTAAATGGCCAAGTAAAAACAATGTGGGGTGTGCTAGAATATTACATCTGGACCAAGTGAACAGCTCCTCACATACCTGAAGCCAAAACCTTTAGACAGGTGCACAATACCAAACACCATGTAGAAAGTTATCAACAGAGTTATTTGTGCACTGTGAGCAAATATTTGACTTTGTGAGACCCATCTTGAACATCCTTTGTCCTGTATAATGAGTCCTATGAAGAATTTTGAACTGAATCAGCTGTAGATTTAAGTTTTTTGTCATTTTAAATGTATTTGAACATATTTGTATCCATGTGTTTTGATCCAAATTACTGAGTAGGTCTGTTTCCCATTTTGCAGTCGGTAGGTGTATTAAATCTTCTGCTTTATTGTTAAGCCTATATATTTTT
>QODF01000040.1:189415-272353 GCA_024372805.1 Oostethus manadensis
GGGGGGGGGGGGGGGGGGGCGGCCTGTCTCATATAGCATTCAATTTACTTTTAAAAATAGTATCAGTAAATCAGTAACCTTTAAGTGAAGACCTCTGAGGTTCAATCTTACATTGAATTAATAAAAAATCACTGCACACATATCACAGAGAAACCATGTTTACCCATGGACCATTTCGCCTCACGTTTAAGTATTTTTCTGAAGACCAATACAAAACAGCTGCAGGAATCTGATGAATCGCCGTCTGGTATCAAACGTCTACGCGTATCTATCTCCACATCTGTTTCTCAAGCACATGGCTCTTAAAGCTTGATGATTGTAGCCAGAGACATACAAAAAAGCTGGGCAGTTGATAACACGTCTATGTCTCTACAATAAGAATTCTTATCACCCACTGAATGTAAGAACTTCAAACAGCTGTGCATGACCTTTGGGGCACACCTGTTTCTTGTTTCCAGATTCTTGTTTTACCCTGATACACCCATCACTGTATAACACACACAAAAAGCTGCACTCATCAGACTGCATGACAGTTTCCCATTGCACCTGAATCTATTCTACAGTATTTGTCCCCTTCCATTACCCTACTGATACGTGATTTTCATAAGGCTATATGTACATTTTTCTTGTCCTTCCTTTCCCTAATAAACATTTAAACATTTAAGTTATATGGTCTACCAATGTTTTTCCATGACCACAGGTAATGTCACCATGGGTGAGAAGTGACAATTTACAAGCTATCCACTGCATTAGTGATGGTTGAATAACAGTTGAAACATAATTACATCCAATACCGGAAGGTTTGAAATGTAAAGTTTACAACCTGATCTCAAACGTCACATCATTTCAGGTCATTGTGAGTGTTATGATGAACTTCACAAAAGCATTACATTGTAGTGTTCCAAGTCAACTTTTGTTCCGTATTGTGCAATCTAAATGCAACTAAAACATGTCATTGTCTACATTTGTACTCATTTAACTTCATTTCATTTTAACTTCAACCTCACTGGTTTTTATTTAGTTCCTTTTTTCCTCCTCTCAGGCTTATGTGTACGACGTCAGGAGCAGCAGATACCTCCACAAACTCCAGAGACACTCTGAGACAGTGCTCTGTGTGGCATTCAATCCTGCTACACCACAGGTGACGATTTCTTTGAGATAAACCCATCAGGCATGTCAGACCGTTCTATGTTGTCAGGGACAACAGGAATTTATTGGCACTCTTTGGCATGCTGTGATGCTGTAGTACAAATGCAAAATCATTAATAATTGCAGATGAAAACATACATTTGTAAAGGTAGGCTAATTTTAAAATACAGCGGAACCTCAGTTTTCATTATTAATACATTCCAAAAAGTCAGACAAAATCTGAAATATATGAAAAATTTCAGCAATTATTTTCCTTTTGAAATATTGTAAATCCGTTCCAGACACCCAAAAATATTAAAACAATACATTTTGTGAAGACCAATAATAGTTTTACAGGCAGACAAAACAAATAATTATAAACTATTTCACTTTTCCTTTTTATTGAAGACTTGTTGGTGAATGTAAAGTACCAGCAAAATGTTTGGACACACTTTCTTATTCAGTGGTTTTTCTTTACTTACGTTGTAGATTCACATTGTAGATTCTCACTGAATGCATCAGAACTATGTGCTTATTAAGAGGCAGAAAGAAGACAATTCATATGTATACATACAGATACATATATATATTACACACATACACATACATGCATATATCATATTTTTCTTTTTTTTCCTCCACTTTCTCCCCTCTTCCCCTGTTTTCTGGATCACATCTTGCTGTCTTGGTGTTGTATGTTGTTCTGCGTTGTATCCTCTTTTGTCCTTGTTGTCATGATTATATGATGTTTAGTATGCATCCAGATTGTTGATATCTTTGACAACCAGCACTCCAGCTTCTCCTGGACCTCCAGGTAGCTTGATCTATATTTTTCCATTAGTGCTCCAAGTACTTTGTATCTTTCCCTGCTTTGTCAAATCTCATGCTTTCTTGGCAATGTCAGCGTTGCGTTTTGTCAGATGCTCATTTAAGTAGACCTTTGTGCTTTTCAAGTTCTTCCTCTTTTTCAGTAATGCAGTTTTGAATTCCCTGTTGGTGAACTTGATGATGACAGGTGTGGTTTTCTTTCTGCCATACATTGGGATGCAAGTATCAATTGTGTTGATATCTGCATCCACCTCCTTTGATTGTAGGAAGCTGACAATCTGTTGCTTTGCTGAAGGAACATTTATTCCATCTGGTTCTGCTCTGTTATGAGCTTCCCTATCTTTTGACCCGGATGTAATTCTGAGCCCTGTAAGGATCACATCATTTATTCGTGAATTCTGATCCATGTTCTTCATTATAGTTTTCATTTGCTCAGTGATGTTTTCCTTTGTTTCTTTCTCTTCCTACAGAGTGGTGCGCCAGGCGGCATTATCCTAAAAATAGGGTCCCATATATCATCCTGTATAGCATTGATGTCGTTGCATAATGCATGATTTACTTCTTTTTTAATCTCCTTGACGGCAGCACGCAAGGCAGCATTGTCTTCCAATACTGTCTTGATGTCATTCTCGAGAACTCTTAACATCCTTGCGTAATGCTTTATTTTCTTCCATATGGTTTTTTACTTCCTTGAAAGCAGCACGCAAGGCTGCATTTTCTTTTAATAGTGGCTTTATATTATCCTGAAAAGCCCTGATATCAGTGCGTAGTGCTTTATTATCTGCCATAGGGTTTTTAACCTCTTTAAGAGCAGCACACAATGCAACATTTTTATCTTGCAACTTCTCGATTTCTTCTTTTAGAGCTTTAGTTTCTTTGCTCAGTTCTCTATTTTCCTCCATAAGGTTTGACATCACCATGGACCCCTAGGATCTTTTCGATGAGACTGTCATTCTGCGATTGTATATATTGAATCTCCACCTCTATCTGTCGTAGCTTCCTAAACTTGCGTACAGAACTCCCAGAAATTTTACTCTTCTTCTTCTTGTTTTTCTGATGTACTCGACTCATGGCTGTAGTCGTCCCCCTCCACCACATTTGTTCTTCTTCTTGTTTTCTTGATGTACTCGACTCATGGCTGTAGTTGTCCTCGCCCTCCACATTTGACAACAAGATTGACGCTTGTGATTTTGAGTCCTTGTATCCAGGGCCAGCATCCTTTACAATTGTATTAGATGCTTGCTTTCTTTTCTTTTTTCTTTTGTTTGGCAATGTTGCTAGGCAACTGCTTTAAACTTGTGTAATTAGCCGGTTAGCTTGGCTTCCTAGCAGCTTTCAGCACATGTAACTCGCTTATTTCAAGGAATCTGTACCTCTCGCCAATCCAAGTTAAGGTCGAGGGAATCAGCAACCAGTTGCGATCTTGTGTTCATGAAATGTATTCAGAAAAGCACCAAAATTGTTGTAGTTTATAGTATCCTCAGCAGAGCTCTTGCCTTGTACATCCCTTACAGTCAATAAAGGAAAAAAAACATTATATACGCATTGTATGAACAAATAAACCTGCCCCACACAAACATGATAATAAAAGATGATTAAAAGACTCCCAAGCCGGAATCTGTCTTTAGCCTCCCAACTCTAGAAGAACCACTACCCATTCTTCACAGAGACTGAATCACTTAACGCATAACCGAAAACCAAATCATACAAAAACTGTGCCGTATGAAATCCAAGGTTATTACGAATGCTCACTCTCCCGAGAGACTTGTTGTCTTTTGTGAATGAATCTGTTTTTCATTTACAGGTCCTTCTTCGTAACACCATTCAGCAACCTAATGGTACATTCACGTTCCCCAGTGGAAAATTTGATTCATGGCCACTGGCTGGCGGAATTACTGTAATCTGCAGAGTTGGTAGACACACTTAATCAGTTCATGTTTGCTCTCGGTCAGAACCCCTGCATATTTTATTGTGCAGCTTTAGCAGAAAGTCAACAAATGTGGGCACAAGTGTAGATGTTTTTTCCACGCAGGTGACAGGCAGACTTAAACATATTATAAAAAATTCTATGTTTGCAGCAGTTGTAAATCACAAAAACTATTTTATCAGTTGATGCAATAACATAAAAAATATTTACCTACAGTACTAATGTAGTGCCGTTATAAGAAATTCACACTTTAAATGATTTGTGGACACATGAATTATAGGAATAATTGATTCAAAAATAATGCTTTGTCAAGACCAGCCTAAATGGCTAAAATGGAGAAGATCACCCAAAGTCCACAAGATCATGTCTACTCTGATAAAATCATACACTGTTCCTCCATCATCAAAAACCTGTTCTTTCAAGGATAACGTAGTAGTAGTTACACTTAGAAGAGCACAGACCTCTTGTCAGTGTTAAACCATTAGAAATTTCTGTTTCCCCATATGTAAGTAGGCCACTTACATATAAAGAACTACGTAAGATGCTAGGACCGTACCTTTTTTTTTAAAAAATTCTAGAAAAATTCAATGACATTGTCACTCAAACAGGAAAAATAGAAAAATCAATTACTCCCAACAAATGTTCACGAACATCCACCAATTTAAACAATTGTAAACTAACCAGAGAAAGCACGCAAACCAAGAATAAATTGATTGAAAAATGATTTAGTGATAGTTACAATAAAGAAAAACAACCTGTTCGCCTGCTTTCTTTTTAAATGTTGTATCTCTGGGTTACATGTTGACCATATTTACTGTTGTGAGATCCCTCCAACGCACTGCCCTTGCAGGCAGAAAATGCAATGCATATTTTCCGCTCATTTACTCTGCATGTTTTCCATCCTCATACTCAAAAGACCATCACGACAGGCCGATCCACGTCTGTGGATAATTCCCTCAGGTTTATCCTGCTGCTTAATACTCTAATGAGAGATCCCTAACTTTTTACTATTACTTTTCTTAGTTGTGTCATAAAATATTTTAGGATTTCACACGGCTTATCTCTGTAAAAAGTGTTAATCTCTCCTCTCTCTGCATCTCAATCAGTAAGCAGGAATGCTGACTTACACCGTATTTTTGTACATGAAAAAGAGGGGGGGGTCAGTTTATGTGACAAATATATAGTTTTTCAAGACAAACGCTGCAGTCACTCCCTGCTATGTTTTATTGGATATTTAAGAGCTTCAGTATCATATGTAAAAACAAAGCAAAATTGTTATAGCTATCCTGAGACAGTCATCTCTGAGAAACAGGTTACTGGGTCAGACTAGGGAAATAGGCTCGGTGGGTCTGTGCTTTATTTGGGTTAGCGTGATAGCTGTGTTTTTTAAACCCAACCTGTTGATAGCTCCTCTCATGTTGTTCCAAACCAGCGATGGAAAACATCTTAATTACATTATACATCTACATCTACATGCATTGGAAAGAGTTGCAATCTGTCTTTTTCATGACCCAAAGGTCCTACCCTGTTTTGGATCGTGGTACAACATTTATACTATTACTATTTTTTCTTCAAAATGCAGAAAAAAAATCTACATTTCGATATATTTATATAATGAACAATAAACATATTTTTTTTCATCTTTTACTGCACTATTTTGTAGCAAGATCAACACGGACACCACATTTGTGTTTTGTCATGAGTTACAGTAGTGTTCAAAATAATAGCAGTTCAATGTGACTAACTAGATTCTTCTTTTGCTTTTGGCTTAATATTGTTTATACCTTCAAGGGTCGCCACAGCAAATCAGTTTCCCTCTGTTGGATTTGCATGTTTAGATTAATCACTGTTGCATTCATGATATGCACACTCTTAAGGCTGTGCAATTAGTTGAAAGGGGTTTGTTCACCACAATAGCAGCAACTGCCGTTGACTTTACAAACTCAAAACTATTTTGTACAAACTTTTTTGTTCCTCGGATTTTGCAATCCTGTCAATCACAAAACTTATACTGTATTTAGTTGTATGACCACAGTTTTTTTTAATAACTGCTTCACATCTGTGTGGCATGAAATCAACCAACTTGTGGCACCTTTCAGTTGTTATTCCACTCAAAGATTCTTTCGCAACATTCCACAATTCATTAACATTTCTTGGTTTTGCTTCAGAAACAGTATTTTTGATGTCACCCCACAAGTTCTCTATTGGATTAAGGTCCGAGGATTGGGCTGGACACTCATAACATTTCTTTTGTTGGTTTGGAAGATTCTGTCATAAAAAATAATGTTTCTGAATCAAAACCACGAAATGTTAATGAAGTGTGGAATGTTGTTAAAGAATCTTGGAGTGGAATAACAGCTGAAAGGTGTCACAAGTTGGATGACTGTGTCACGATCGGTGTTTTGTATTAGTGACAGTTTTGGTTTTGTTCTAGTTGGTATTCCTGTGTTGTTATTTTCCTAGTTTCATATGTTTTCCTTGCCTTCTAGTTTTTTCTCCTTTGTTAATTACGTGCACCTGTTTCTCATTTGTGTGCCGTGCTATTTATGTTCAGGTGTGTGCGCCAGTCCCTTGTCGGTTCATTGTTACTTTTCCCTCTTCCTGTATCTCTGCTTTGCACCTGCCGCTGCTTTGCAGCCTTTTAGATTAAAAATTCCTGGAAACCTTACCTGCCTGACGTCCAGCTCACTGAATCCTTGAGATGGTTACACCATGTTGCAAAGACGAGATCATAACAGACTCCATGCCACACAGATGTGAAGCAGTTGTTAAAAAAAAAAGTCATAAAACTAAATATTAGTTCAGTGATTCACAGGATTGCGAATTCCTAGAAACAAAAAAGTTAGTACAAAATATGTTTGTGTTTGTAAAGTCAACTGCAGATGCTGTTTTTTTAACACACCTCCATCAATTATATCAACTAATTGCCCAATTGCACAGCCTTAAGAGTGTGCATATCAAGAATACTGGGTCTTGTTTGTTTTCTGAGTGTTTTCTGAATCTCCTGCACCTACTGGTAACTTGTTTTGACATGTAGCAATAAAAATATACTAATCACACTGGATTCTTATTTTGAACACTACTACTAAAAGTAGCCTGAAATGTTTTTCTCACTCTCCTATTTGTCATTTACATGCATTTTGAATGGTTTCCTGCATCTAAAACTGTTATTGCAAAACTACAAAAACACTTTTGTGTTAACATTTTTGCATTTCCAGAACAGATTATTTGAGATTTACATTATTTTGTATTGGAAACACTGATTTGGTCAGAGTATGTTAGAATCGGACCTTCTGGATTAGACTAATGATGCCAAGGTTCCAATGTACATATTTTTTACACAGTATACAATACAAGATCATATTGTTATTGTCAACATTTAAGGTATCTTTGATAGTCAATGCTTCAAATACTATAGACAAAACAATTTATTAGCTATTCAGTATACAACTGAAACCAATATGTCTATCCAATGCAGCAATACTACTTTGCTATGGTCGCTTGTTGCGAGGCAGAGTTCACATAGCTCAATCATAGACCAATGATAAAACTACAATATGCTATCCACGCTCACTAGGCTATTTAAATGGCAAACTATGGTCTGATAGAACCTTCACATTATTACACTGTTTATTACAACACTTTTAATCTTACGGTTTATTTATACAGTTTTAATTTTGCGGTTGAATCATTGCTCTGTATTAAATATAAAAAATAATTTATAGGAAAAAATATTGAAAAGACAATGAAATCAATTGAATTATAGTAAAAGTACATTAAACCTGTACACTTACAGAAAAAAGAGGTTTGGGAGAGCAAGAAAAAATTGGATGTAAACAGATGGAGAGAAGGCGAGAGGAGCTAAGTGCATGTAAAATGTTGGAATCCCTAGAAAGTGTAGGCCTACAGCAGAATAACTAAGGGATGATTCAGAACAAGCCTGAGCTAGCCCCAGCTCTAAACTTCCAATCATGCAAACAGAGCTCACTTTTGTTCAAATGACACTTACATATTTCTTATCCACATTTCCCTTGTTTAGGTGTAACAGTGGTTACAAACCTAACACTGGGGGGAAAAAAAACACATATTGGTATAGGTTGATAGCCCATTATGAAATTGAGAGTTTGACAATATCGACATCGGGTATCAGCAAAAAAGCCAATATCGGACATCCCTAATTACTGTGTATCAACAATTGCTGAGATGGTCCTCCATTTGTGAAGAGCTTCTCACTGTGATCTTCTTGCTGTCGTCCTTATTTGTTGGTGATTCAGTTTGGTTGCTTCCTGATTGGCTATTGTTCCATTTCATCGGGTCAAAATTATTTTTGTGTGTCGTTTTCCCCTTAAGGAAGAAGAATGTATAAATATCCAAATGCATGGATTTTAGGCTGAGAGTTCTGTTTTAAATGCATATGTGTGTGTACTTTGGAGAGTGACATGGAGGGAAAAAGCCATACCATAAAAAGTGTTGACAGTCTTTTGATGAAGGGGGAATATTTTGGCCTATTGTGCTTCAATTACTTGTGACCTCATTTGCACCTCTTAGCTGCAGGAGTGCAGAGCTGTGACCGCTTACTGACACCAGCAGCTGTCTCTGACTCTTAACAACTTCTATTCCCCCCCTTACCCTAACTTGGCAGACCCAGTGAATCATCTCATTGGCTCTTGTCTCCAAGGGTCCACATGTATCATCATTGCTCTTTCCAGGCTGGAAAAAAATGCTGGCGTCCCACTTGAGTATTTTTTTCTTCACGTGTCATTCCATTTGTGGCCAGTTGGCATTTTAAACTATTCCCACTGCTTTGTCCATATATATTTTTTTTTCATGCCCACAAAAAGGTCTTCACTTGATGGTCAGACAGCAAACACAGAGGCGTCTGCTCCAGAATGTCACATTCGAGTGAGAGTCAGACAGAGCTGAGACAGAACCTCTCTTAGAGTTGCAGGCATGTGTTCCAGCTGGAACAGTAATGAACAGGAAGCCCACAGTTTCTCCAACCCCCAAAAATGATTGGGACACCTGGTGTTAGAAAATGTAGTTCAGTATTCAGTATGGACAAGAGGATTTGTAAGGTCAGGGGTCACTGATGTTGGATGTGGCATGGCTCACAATCTCTGTTGTAGATCTTCACAAAGGTGTTAAATGCAGTTGAGGTCAGGGCTGTCAAGTAGGGCTGGAACAAAATAGCGATATTGCAATACATTGTATCAGTAGCTCCCATGCTGATTCCTCTATGTTCTTATGTTCTGCCAACAATGTCTATCTAAAACACCAATGAAAGCATGTTTTATGACATTGTGTTTTTATAACCTTTGGCTGCTCCGCTACGTGCCGCTCTTTGAACAAAAAATGTTTGTTTTAATAAAGTGCTATAAACTGTCCAAAAAGTTGCCGTTAAATGATGAACTCTGCTAAATTTTATTCCATTCCATTCCATTTTCTTCTGCTTATCCGGGTCCAGGTCGCGGGGGCAAAAGTTTCAGTAGGGAAGTCCAGACTTCCCGGTCTCCGGCGACCTCTTCCAGCTCCACTGGGAGGACACCAAGGCGTTCCCAGGCCAGCTGTGAGACAAAGTCCCTCCAGCGTGTCCTAGGTCTTCCCCGGGGCCTTCTCCCGGCTGGGCATTCCTGAAACACCTCACCAGGGAGGCGCCCGGGATGCATCCGAACTAGATGCCCGAGCCACCACAACTGTCTCCTCTCGATGTGAAGGAGCAGCGGCTCTACTCTGAGCTCCTCACGGATGGCCGAGCTCCTCATCCTATCTCTTAGGGTGAGTCCAGCCACCCTACAGAGGAAACTCATTTCCGCCGCTTGTATCCGCAATCTTGTTCTTTCGGTCATGATCCATAAATCATGACCATAGGTGAGGTTGGGAACGTAGATCGATCGGTAAACAGAGAGCTTTGCCTTCCGGCTCAGCTCTCTCTTCACCACGACGGTCCGGTACAGCGACCGCATTACTGCTGAGGCTGCACCGATCCGTCTGTCGATCTCAAGCTCCAACCTTCCCTCACTCGTGAACAAGACCCCGAGATACTTGAACTCCTCCACCTGATGCAAGACCTCACTCCCAACCTGTAGGGTACAGTCCACCCGTTTCCGACTGAGAACCTTGGCCTCGGATTTGGAGGTGCTGAGTCTCATTCCAGAAGCTTCACACTCAGCTGCAAACGGCTCCAGTAAACGCTGAAGATCACAGCCTGATGAGGCCATAATGACCACGACGACTGCAAATAGCAGAGACGAGATCCTAAGGTCGCCAAGCTGGACTCCCTCAACGCCTTGACTGCGCCTAGAAATTCTGTCCATGAAGATTATGAACAGAATCGGTGACAAAGGGCAGCCTTGGCGGAGGCCAACGTTCACTGGAAACAAGCTCAACTTACTGCTGGCAATGCGAACCAGGCTCCTGCTTCGATTGTACAAGGACCGAATAGCACGTAGTAGTAGGCCACCAATCTCGTACCCTCGTACACTTCGAGGAACACGGTCAAATGCCTTTTCCAAGTCCACAAAGCACATGTAGACCGGTTGGGAAAACTCCCACATACCCTCCAGTACCCTTGTAAGGGTTTAGAGCTGGTCCGGTGTTCCGCGACCGGGACGAAAACCACATTGGAGCTCCTGTAGCCGAGGTTCGACTAACGGTCGTACCCTTCTCTCCAGCACCCTGGAGTAGACTTTCCCAGGGAGGCTGAGGAGTGTGATCCCCCTATAGTTGGAACACACCCTGCGGTACTCCCTTTTTAAAAACAGGGACCACCACTCCGATCTGCCAGTCCAGAGGTACTGTTCCCGACTTCCATGCAATGTTGTAGAGGCGTGTCAACCAACATTGTCCGCCAACATCCAGAGCCTTGAGGATTTCCGGGCGGAACTCGTCTACCCCCGGAGCCTTGCCACTGGGGAGTGTTTTAACTACCCCAATTACCTCAGCCACGGTGATAGAATTGTCCATGTACGTATCCTCAGACTCTGCTTCCTCTACGGAAGGTATGTCAGTTGGATTGAGAAAGGCCTCAAAGTATTTCTTCCACCGAACAACTATATCCACAGTCGAGGTCAGCAGCCCCCGTCCGCACTGTAAACAGTGTGAACTGGGGGCTGCTTCCCCTTTCTGAGGTGTCGGACGGTTTGCCAGAACCTCTTTGAGGCCGACCGAAAGTCGTGCTCCATAGCCTCACCGAACTCCTCCCACACCTGAGTTTTTGCCTCAACCACCGCCGAAGCCGCTTGGCCTGGTGGTACCTGTCAGCTGCTTCGGGAGTCCCGCAAGCCATCCATGCTTGATAGGACTCCTTCTTCAGCTTGACAGCAGCCCTAACCCCCGGTGTCCACCATCGGGTCCGGGGCTTGCCACCACGACTGGCACCGACCACCTTGCGGCCGCAACTACGACTGGCTGCCTCAGCGATGGAGGCACGGAATACAGCCCATTCTGACTCAATATCCCGGTCCTCCCTCGAGATGCAGGCGAAGCTCTGCCGGAGATGAGAATTGAAGACTCGACGAACGGGAAACTCTGCCAGACGTTCCCAGCACACCCTCACTACGCATTTGGGTCTACCAGGTCTGTCCGGCATCCTTCCCCGCCATCTAATCCAACTCATCACCAGCTGGTGGTCAGTTGACAGCTCAGCCCCTCTCTTCACCAGCGTGTCCAGAACATGCGGACGCAGGTCTGATGATACGACCACAAAGTCGATCATAGACCTGCGACCTAGGGTGTGCTGGTCCCAAGTGCACTTATGGGCATCCTTATGTTTGAACATGGTGTTTTTATGGACAAACTGTGATTCGCACAGAAGTCCAGCAACAACACACCACACGGGTTCAGGTCAGGGAGGCCGTTCTTCCCAACCACGCCCTTCCAAGTCACACTGTCATTGCCCACATGGGCGTTGAAGTCTCTCAGTAGAACTATGGAGTCACCAGCTGGGGCCACCAGGCGCTCGCCTGCGAGCCCCTCCCCCAGCCCTGGCTCCCGGGTGAGGACCCTATATCCCACGTCCGGGCGAGGTGCGGTCACTTCTTTTATGGTTCTTCATTAGGGTCTTCTGAATCACTCTTAGTCTGGCCCGTCACCTAGAACCTGTTTGCCTTGGGAGACCCTACCAGGGGCATAAAGCCCCCGACAACATAGCTCCTAGGATCACTCGGGCACTCAAACCCCTCCACCACGATAAGGTGGTGATTCACGGAAAAGACTGCTTTCATACAATCATGGGCTTTGTCTAAAAGTGCAAGTGCATTGCTGTTGCTGCTGCGTCTATCATATAAGTGCATTCTGACTGACAGTAAGTACAATCGTGGTGCAAACACAATACAACACGTATTACAACTATTACGGTTATCGGAAAGGTTGAAAACAATAACTACGTTAACTCTATAAACATATAACTTTAGCCATTTATTATTAATTGGGAGTGATGCCGGCTTCGGTGATGTTTGTTAACAAGTTAGTCACTTGGTTGAAACGTGATACTGGACTGGATACATCCAGTGGACCCCTGTTAGGTTGACCTTAAGAGCCTACGCTACATCTACTTGTTACTGTAGCTATCAATTGTGTTATGTTTTGGCAAAATACTTTAATGAATAATTTAGTACTCAGAAATTAGTTCACTATTAAAGTGTATGGTCACACTATTAAATTATGGAAGTATTTCTAAATATTTTCGAAATATTTCTATTGGAAAGTGTATTTTCATATTAGATTAGTTAATTGAATAAAATGTATCTTCATATAATCACTTAATTAGTAACTTAGCAGGTGTGTCATCATACTTTGGTTATTTTTGGTTTGCCTGCATATTGAAAAGGACTATCAAAAAGCTTTTGGTTTCCAGGTTTAACAACAACTGATGTTTGTTTGACCTGACCTGGATGCTTTGTTTGGTATTGTTTTAATTTATTTTAAACATGCACACAAGTTGGCATTGGAATACATCACAAAGTACTATTCACAGTTCTACATGTCCAACAAGAAGTAGGAAGAAGCAGAACTTATTTAATACTACCCCCCATCCGTTTCACATCAACTGCAGTACATTTGTTTACTACCTGTATTCCAAATATACTGCTAGTTTGATATTATTTGTCAGCCCTGTGTCTGTGTGCGTGTGTGTTCACGTTTTCGAAAACCTCCCCAGCGAGAGTATGTACGATATGTTTGTCCTCTCTGGCAGTCACGTCTTTCCTGGTGTGTTGCGGGTGCTGTGCTTGTCTCATTTATGACACACAGTCATCTCCCATCTTGTGTGTATTTTGATTATTGTCTCTGTTCAAGTGCAGAACATCCTGTTGTTTTGATAATTGTCTGTGTGCTCCATGTGATCATTTAAACACGTCACTCTTCATTCATTGATTTTCTATCATTCACGTTGCCAGTATTTAGACCATTTGCTGACACGTTTGCCAAAATTTTGATAGCCCCCATTTGTAAATTAAATCCATATTTTTTCCTTTGTTGTACTGTTAGTTTTCTCTTTTCTTCAGTGTTATTGAAGCATATTTCTAACAATAACTTAGATTGTGTAATATGGATGGCATTTCATGCAACCTTTTACTTCATTTCATGACATAGAGCGAGGCTTTATAAGAGCATCTTATTGCATAATGACTTTCTGACCTCGATGATAAATCTGTCAAAAAGATCAAACCTATGCAAACTGGGTTTTTGTTTTGAAGTCAAAGTCTCACAGCACAACCAGCGTCCTAGCATGACCCCTGCATCCACAGTGAAACAGCCCACAACAATCTCTTGATGACGGACCCTTAAAAGCTAGGCGTTGTCAGTTTAGCTCCAGTTAGCCTCTTCCTCCACCAGGGAGGTTGTATGTTTTTTCCAGCGTTTATCTGTTTTCAGAAAGTTCTGAAGGGATTTGGATGACGTTTTCAGGAATTGTCAAAAATCAGACGGAATCAAGAATTGATTACATTATGGGCGAGATCTAAATCACCGTCTGTATTTAGGATTTTTTAAAGAATACTTTAACATTTCAACATGTGACACTTGTGCATATAACTCCACAAAAAAGGCTAAGAGCCCTCGGAAAAAAATACAGAACAACTATCCAACAGGTCCAACAATTATCAAAAACTGATCCAGATAATGGAATAATTCCTGATACTGTAATCCAAAATATGAAAAAATCAGGGACAGATGGAATTTTCATCATAGAAAGTGAAAAAATGAAGCTATAAACATGCAACAAACACCGTTATATATAGCCAAGACAGTGGAATCTGGACTATGCCAACAATTTTGTTGTATCTTCAAAATCTACAGAGCTAGATCGAGAAAAAAACTGGCATTATCCAAAATGTGACTTGTGTGAACTACTGATCTAACTTTGATATCATTATGAATCGATTTGCGAATGCTATGTTTTCAGGATTGTAAATACATAGATACAATGAATGAGGGACTGATATTTATGGTTTGAATCACAATATGGGTGGAACTATTGCGCTTGACAGAGATCTTTTCAGAGTGCTTTTCTAGTGTAAGTGTTCTAGTAAGTGTACCACTTAGAGGGATTGCAACACCCTAGTTGGCGCTTCAGAGGACTGAGTGGCCTGTTGAGCTTGTTGCTGTTCTCACTAATGAAGCTGCTCTCTGACCCTCTTAAGTCTTCAGCGCATATCGCAGCGGCCCAGGGGCACAAAGCAGACCGTGAGGCCTTTTCCCATTAATGTCAATGAAAGGGAGGTCATGGTGAAAGGAGGCTCCAAGAAGGGTAAAGAATGAGGAAAATGTCGTCAGGCGAGTCTCAGGCTTGTTTAGATTTAAAGGGTATGTTTAAAAATGGGATGCTTTTGTTTTGCAAATCCTCTACTGGTGATGTGCGCTCAGGAGAGGAAGGTGAGGCAGAAAAAAAATGATAACATAAAATAGCTATTACTATGTTTCTATTGTGCCCTGCGATTGACTGCGACCAGTCCACCAGTCCACCTCCCGCCCAAAGTCAGCTGGGATAGGCTCCAGCATACCAGTGATCCTAATGACGATAAGTGGTATAGAAAATGGATGGATTGATATATATATTGATAATATACTGTAGTGTTGCAGAAACATTTATTATACACCATATCTTTCTAATCTTGTAAGCATACAGTGATGGTGTTGGCTAAAGTTGGTTAAAGAGGTGTATGCATTTACGTGGATTATACCACAGCAGTGATTGTAACCTACCTGGAAGAAAGATTTAAAGAAGCTTTTTTAACATTGTAGTCGAGACAGACACTGAAATTACCGAAACAGCTCTATCAGATAAAAGTATGAAATATTATAGGTAAATTGAATAATTATAATAAATTATGCACACATGCAGAAAAACAATGTCAACAAAGTGCCATGCGTTTAAAAATATTTTGTCGCCCATTCTCTTTACGCCACTGGGAAAGTCACCAATAAATGTGTAAGCAATGGCAAGTTTTGATTTTGAGTTCAGTTATGTCGACAAGCGCTTACGTTGACATCCGTCAGTCAGTCCAAGGGGCGTTGATTTAAACCGATTCCACTGTACTGAATTGGCGCTCGGAATTGTAATAATAATAACTGAACAATAGGAATATTTACCCAATAACATATTTTTATACAATTTTGGTATTACATAAGTACAAATGATTTGCAAATTTTCTTACTAGCTTGGAGAAGCCAGTGCACATATATTTGTATATGTAATATAAAGTATGACATTGGGTTAAAGCACTCACAGTCTAACTGCTGCTTGCTCTTAGTGTTGAAGTTTAAGATCAGCTCTGCTGACTGTTAGAAATGAGGTAATGCTTCATTTTACTGAGAAAAATAGCAGTGATTGCATAAACATGTGCTGCATCCACTGTGTGTGCGTGCGTGCGTGTGTGTGTGTGTGTGTTTACACGTTTGCGGAAAACTGCAGATATTCAAATGTATCATTATAATACAGAATATGCACGTGAAAAATATTAGATCCCCAAAGCTTCCAGAATACATCACATTTGTTCTTACGTCAAATCAAAACAAGCATTTGTGTCACTGTATTTATGAGATGGCTGGATTACAGAGGTACTTTTTCTGAGTGAGTGATTGTTGTCTCTACAGCAGCAGCAATGCAACCGGCTCTAACTACAGACAAAAACAAATTACATTGTGTCTTCTCTTTCTCTTGTAGCTGCTGACTGGGACTCTAGATGGGAAGATAAGCCTGTTTGAGCCCAGCAGCGGGGTTCGTCTATCTCATGACTCATGCTCTGCTCCATTTAACGTCTCCAATGTGGCCAAGTAATCACACAGGCTTCTGAGAAGACCTTGCCGGTCCAACCTGGACAGTATTTTTTTTTTTTTACAGAAAATTCTACAATGTCTTGTATTGCTTTTAATGTCTTCCAAGATTGTCAAAAATATTCACCATTGCAGCCACAATTTGTTATTTTCTTTTAAATCCACGCTTTGACTATTTGAGGTTGTCACCAGCTTAATTTAACCATAATGTCTTGATATAATATTTCCCTAATTAGGCGTAATTACAGCAACATTAGCCAAAAACAGTCCCATCAAGTTGCTCCCATGCGTTCACCCACATTCAGCAGTGGGGCAGGTCAAGGATCAAACTGATGTAGAACAGATGTAGTAGTACAGCGTGGCTGGCTGTGATCACCACTTAGCACGAGGCCCATGACGTCAACTGGGTGCAACCTGTAAGGCTGCCAGGCCCACAGATGCTACTACTGCTCGTCACATTGAGGTCCAACTTGGATTTTTTCTCAGGCCAAACCAAAATATCTCACCTGCATGCAAGGGTTCAGAATGGACATTGTTGCTATGGGTTCTGATGGATATAAATACAACACTGGCTGATTACGATCACGTTTTCTAACAATATTATATAGCATAGGCATTGCAATTTTTCAAATTCACTAAATACAATTGTTTATAGCCATATGTAGAAAGTTGATTCTAAGGGGCTAAGAGCGCTGTGTATTTTTTTTAAATTGCTGATTTAGCACAGTGTGCTGTCCCTTTCTAGCACCTACAGTCAGTTGTCAACTGACCTTCAAAGTATCAGTAATTATTGTTTTCTTCAAACACAAATGTAACCCGCCTGGTCTAGCCAGCCATGTCTTCCACCCAGCCTTGATTTTAGAGGCAGCCATAGGCAAAATTGATTTTGTGGTCTTTTCAGTCAATTACAATTTTGAAACAAAAGTAGGATTCCTTATTTATGAATGGAATACGTGCATAGTTAGTAGGGATGCTCCAATCAATCAACCGCTGATCAGTATCAGCCAATTTCTGTGTAAAAGCATGTGATTGGCAAATGTAGATAAATGTACTATTGCAGCCTGCAGCAATCTCTATGCATTCATCGTGCCCTAACATCTTTCGTAGCATCCTCCTTCCTCTTTCCTTCACATTGCGCATGTGTGCCAAAACAACACACATGTCTGCCATGTGAAACTTGGCAGTAAGACAACCTTTGGCTTGTCCTCACTTTTCCCCCTTTTTCAGCAGTCCTGGTCAATAGCACTTATCATAAATACATTGAAAAATGTGATTGGTAAGGGCTAAGTTCATTCATGGATGAGCGGTATCGGAATCTGCAGCGTAAAACCCTGATTAGAGCATCCGTAGTAGTTAGAGTACAGAAAACGTGTGTACCATCTTTCAAGCAGTTTTTAACATTATTTCAGTCCTCTAGCCATAAAGTAACAGCCCTATTGTCACCTTCACACTCGTATCGGCCATTTAAGACAAAGACTCATTCTCGTGTGTTGCTTTAAATGTGTTCCGGGAAGTGACGTTTGATATTAGCTTGGTGTGGGATACAGCCCCAACAGTGGCCGGTATTAGGATTTAATGTGCCAGTTGTAATATAATTCAAACCTGCAATAAAAGCTTGTTGTTTCGGCAATCAAGTCAGGTGTGTCTACTTTGTCTACAGTAACATTACTGACACCTAGTGACCAGAGTTGAATACTGTTATCACAACATCTTTGAATGCATCTTCTGAATGCCTGACAAAGTATTCCCTTGTTAACTGCTCTTAGTTGTTTCAAAATGTCTGCTGGGTGTTTTTTATGATGATGATGATGATGATGATCATGTCTCACGATCCGTGTGTTGTTCTCATGACAGTTTTGGTTTTGGTCGAGTTGGTTTTCCTGTGTTGTTGTTATTCTCCTAGTTTCTCATGTTTTATTACTTTCTAGTTTTTCTCCGTTAATTACACGCACCTGTTCCTAGTTTGTTTGCCGTGCTATTTATGTTCAGGTGTGTACGCCAGTCCGTGTCGGCTCATTGTCGTTTGTGCTTTGCTTTTGCGTCGTGGACTTCCTTGTGTTTTCCGCTGCTTCGCAGCATCCTCTATTAAAGATTCCTCGCACTTACCTGCCTGACATCCAGCTCTTTGCATCCTCGGGGTCGTTCCGAAATGCCGCAACGAGATCATAACCGAATGAGCCGACCAGAATACTACACCCCGGAGAGCGACTGGGCCACCCTGTTTTTTAAGGCGATGGAGGAGGAGACGGCAAGGTACTCGCCAGAAGAGCTGGAGGGGATGATGTGGGGTTCAGGCAGCAAGCTGGTCCCTATAACGTCGGTGTGGCCTGGAGCTCCCACATACACGCCGGCCCGTCGGCGTCGAAGAAGCTCGGCGGTGCCGACCGTGGGACGTCGACGTGGTGAGTCCCGTGTCCTCCTCCAAACCTCCCTCCACCCTTCCCTGGTTCCTGCGGCGGACAAAGATGGCGTCTGGGATCCGCCTTCTGGGGGGGGGGGGCTTGGTTGTCCGGACGGATAGTGGAGGACGCGCGGCCGCTGGCAGAAGCCCTGCCGGACTCCACGTCCGAGGCAGCTCTCGCGATCTTCGGCAGCCCAGACGCTGCCGATACCGGCACCTCGCTGCGGGACTCCACCCACTCCTCGTCCTAGGCAGCTTTCTACGGCTTCGCCAGCACAGACGCTGCCGATCGCCGCACCTCGCTGCAGAACTCTGCCCACTCCGCGTCCGAGGCAGCTCTCGCCGGCTTCGAGCCGCGCCTCGCTGCAGGACGCCACCCACTCCACGTTCCCGGCAGTTCCGTCGGCTTCAGCAGCCGCCGATAGCCGCGCCTCGCTGCAGGACGCCACCCACTCCTTACCCTCGGCAGCCTTCGCCGGCTTCGGCAGCCCAGACGCCGGTCGCCGCACCCCGCTGCAGGATTCCGCCAATCGCCCGCCAACGGCAGTTCCCGCCGGCGGCAGCCACTCCTGTGGTGCCTCCCAGGGCGTTGGTCCCGGTCCTTCCAGTCCCTCCTCCCAGGGCATCGGTCCCGGAGCTCCCAGTCGCTCCTCCCAGGGCGTTGGTCCCAGTCCCTCGTGTGGCGCCTCCCAGGGCGTCGGCTCCTGTGCCTCCTGTGGCGCCTCCCAGGTCGTCGGCTCCAGTGCCTCCTGTGGCGCCTCCCATGGCGCAGGGTGTTTCCGTCGCGCCTCCCACGGCGCACCACACTCCAGTCTCGCCTCCCACGGCCCCGCGTGCTCCAGCGACGCCCAAGGTTCCGGTCCTGTCTCGCCGTCTCCGTCCCGGCCGACCCCCGAAGGGGTTTTGCCGGCCTCGCCTGCGTCTCCGTCCCGGCCGACCCCCGGAGGGGTCTCGCCGGTGACCCACCATCAGTCCTCCCACCGCCCTTCCCATCTTCTGGTGACTTTTGGACTTGTTAGGATGTCTGGAATCCGTCCTTAAGGGGGGTGGGGGGTGGGGTGGGGGGGTACTGTCACGAGCCGTGTGTTGTTCTCGTGACAGTTTTGGTTTTGTTCGAGTTGGTTTTCCTGTGTTGTTGTTATTCTCTTGTCATTAGCCATAGTCCACCACAAAACATTGATTCAAGAAAAAATACATTTTTGAAAGCCGCTTGGTGTTCAAATGGTTAGCATGTTGGCCACGGGGTCTGGAGATATGGAAGTCCTGGGTTTGAATATCCATTGGGCATCTCTGTGTGGAGTTTGCATGTTCTCCCCATGTGTGCGTGGGTTTTCTCTGGGTACTCCGGTTTCCTTTACATTCCAAAAACATGCATGTTAGGTCTATTGGCGACCCTGTACCCCACCTCTCGCTCGTTCTCAGCTGAGTTAAGCTCCAACTTACCCCTGCGACCTTAATGAGGATGAAAGCATGAATGGATACATTTTGGAAAACCCTTGACGGAGCAAAACTGTAGCTGTAAATGGCGACGGACAACGGTACATGGATGTACCCCACTGATTCTCAAAGCCTTATAATGCAAGATGACAGTGGTAGCTAAGGTCAAAGGTGGCAAAAATCACAATTTTGATTGACAGAGATTTGTTTGGATTGAACTGCAACTTTCAGTAATCAATGTTCAATGTCAAAGCTGAATGTCTACCTTCCTCCATTGCATCGTGTCAACTAATTATCTACCTTTTCCTTTCAGCGTTCTAACATTCAAAGTCCCTACTCTCAGTCCTAGACTCTTGGCATTCCTCTTCTCTCTCCTTCTACAGACACACCTTCTTCCTTTCCTTCTTTGACCTTCTTCGAGGTCCAAAGGGTCTACATCAAACTTTCAATGGTGCTGTAATTGTTATGCAAAGCAAGAACCGAATGGCACCTAACACAAAATGATGGGGGTAACTAAGGCCCAATGTAAAATAACTGATTTCAAATGATTCCATACATGCTGTCTTCTTTTATTCCAAATAGAAACAATGTTGATCTTGAGAAACAGCCGATGTACAATGGCTGAGGTGGCTGACGTCAATTGCCACGTTTATTTTTATCAGAGCTACACATGCTTCCATCTGTAATGCTTTTCTCCCTCTAACAACCAATAAGCCACAAAAGAGACACGTACATTATGAAAGCTAATTTTACTGCCAAAAGCTTTTTATTTTTATCATATTTTAAATAAGATAAATCGGCGTCTTACTGCAATAATCCTCGGCCATAACGGCAAACTTTTTATAGATGCCGAAGGAACAATCGGCTCGTCTAATTGGAACCAAAAGATCAGGCATCACTCATGTGCTGTCCATAAAGTAGAAATACTATATTTTATTTGGCACATCATCTGATACAGAAGCTAATTACACGGTGATAAGTCATGAACTCGTCTAGCTTTGAAAAAACTGCTCCCGTCTGCCACGTCCAGTAATATGTGCCTAATTAATAGCGAGGCATGCAGATGTTGTGCTATATGAGTGAGTAACCAAAATAAGAGAGTAGAGATGGAGATCCATGAGATTTATTGGGTGAGTGAGTTTGTCTAATACCATGTTGTAAGCGTGTGTGTGTTTTTATGCCACAAAAGGAACTGGCAAGCTTGACTTTGTCCTGTCATGGTGAGCTTTAGTGTTCCTGCACACCGCAGCAACTTTCTGCTAGGACAAACACTCGTAAATTGCCTTTGGATTAAATTTATGTCACCAGGTTCTCCATTTCATCGTGCTGAAATGTGTGTGTGCGTGTGTGTGTGTGTGTGTGACCTTGCATCTGTATGAATTGACAACCTATTCTGAGATTGAGTATGGTCCTGTTGTTATTTAATAAATTTAATGGTATACATTTGTGTACATGTGCATTCCTTGCCTGTGTGAGGTCATTTCGCGTGAACTCCCTGCATTGATTTCACCAGAAAAGAATGATGTGTTTATCCTTCAGGCCACACCCGCACATAATGTGGTCTTGTCCAAATTCTGGTCTGCTGATCCGTTAATTCAAATGACAAATTTGTTTTCTACAGAATGGAGCTAAACAATGACAGTAGACAAGACGGCAAGCACATTACGATACCCTGAATTGTTTACGGTAGAACTTGGACACTCAGGCCATGTCCACACAAATACAGACGTTTTCAAAAACGCACATCTCTATCCACACCGTGATGTTATGAAACTATTTCTATCCACATGAATACGCTTACACAGGCTGTCATGTGCATGCCAAAGTAAGGGGGTGCTGCAGCCATGCAGTAAAGGCAATTTACTGTGATTTCCATCGAAATACTATGACAAACATGGCGATGTACGGATAAAGCAACGAGTGGACTGCTAGTGAAGTAGCATTACTTTTCAGTATGTTATTTCACATGTCAACAAAATGTAATAAATATAAAAGTGAAAATGGATGAAACATGTTCCTTGAATAAAATGTAGCAAATTATAACTACAATGCTGTGAAGTGCAGTTCCTTTTATCGATCAAGAAAGAACTCAAGCAGCTGTGATGCTTTCATTGCTGAAATAATTGTGTGTCTGGAAAAAAAACAATAATTATAATAATCAGAATCAGAATCAACTTTATTGGCCAAGCATGCTTATACAAATAAGGAATTTGACTTTGGTTAAATTAGCTGTCACTGTAACTACACACAAACACAATTTGAAAGTAAGATTGAGATGTGCAAAAGGGATAATAATATGATGACAGTGCAATTGATGTGAGTGTGTTATCCCGGTTTATTCCCGGTTTATAAAAAACAGGAGGGGGGGGGTCGACACTGACAAGTGTTGAACAGAGTGATGACCTGAGGGAAGAAACTGTTCTGTGTTCTGTAGCGCCTACCAGAGGGGAGGAGTTTAAACACTTTGTGTCCGGGGTGTGAGGGGTTTCCCACTTCCGGGCCCTGGACCGATACAGGTCATATATGGCGGTAAGGTCACCTCAAATTATTTTTTCTGCAGATTTGATGGTCCCTTGTAGTCTGTTCCTGTTGTCTTTGGTTGCAGACCCAAAACAGACTGAATGATTGCGGTGTAGAACTGGATCAGAAGCTCCTGGGGCAGATTGAACTTCCTGAGTTGTCGTAGGAAGGACAAACTCTGCTGGACCTTTTTATGTAATACGTAATAAGCATGTGCTATCGCTGGGTTTCAAACCATGGTGAACCCCGTCAAGCGAAAAAGTCATTAGTGATGCACCATATAGGCATCTAGTGTGTGGCAAACCGCCAACACATTAAGTAACAATGTGTTACTGTGTTACAACTGCCAAGAAAATGCAGCGATAGCAACACTCTGTTGATAATAATATACTGTAATTTATCTTATCTTTGGATCAATAAAATTTTTTAAGTAAAATAAATCTAGTCACTATAGATGTCAGTTTCCTCCTCAGTCAGCTAACTTATCTTGTTGAACACTTTTGCTTTGATCAACTAATCAGAACTGATCAAGCTGGCCTTGAGAGACAATTTAAAAGTCATATTGGGTAAAAGACACAGCCCCTTGCGTGTGTATGTGACAGGGGCCAACACTTCTGGTTTTGAAGGCCCTGGGCAGATTACATTGATATGGCAACATATAAAAGCTGAAATGAAAAATCAAAACTTACCTAACGTACACCTACACTACTGAAAGCACTGCAGCCATGAAATACGCCACGGAATGAAGATAATAGACCTTAGGGAATCAATTAATATAATTTGATGGAACAAATACTTTTTTTTTTTTATGAAGGCGAGTGCTTTGGTAATGGTTAGGCCAGCAGAGAAGGCCTTGTTGACCCTGACTTCACACCTTGGCATTATACTGTACAACAATACTTTGGAAGTACATATAGAATATCCTAAGACTTAACCAATAAATAAGCAAATAAAACCCCACTATAAGACAAAAAGGGGAACAATCTCAAATTTAAAAAGTTGAAGGTTAATAAAGGTATCACAAGATCTGAAAAGATTAAAATGTGACGCCAGACTTTAACAGACTGAACTATGGCATTGTGTATCAAAATATACGTAATATGGAAGTGGCAGTGTGCAAAGCAGGATTAAAACCCCACAAAGAGTGCTTTACGCACACTTTAAACAACTTGCAGAAGTCGGTTTTAGCCATCACCTCTCACCTCTCAGTTAATAATGTGAAAACACTAGAAAGAAATGCATTCTGTAATACAAAACATGAGTTGTGGATATCAACATTTTGTTAATGTACTAATAAAACAAGTATATTTGCTCTGTTTGGTGAAAATAAGCCATGAAAATAATGCTATGTCACAAAAATGATTAGCTCACTTAAGAAAAAAAGTTGGTGACCCCTGGTATAGAGTGTGATTAGTTTGATGTACTGTATGTTAAAAGGACAGACTTACAGTATATTTTAGCATTGATAGTACTCAGTAAAAAAAGAATAAGGCTTCTAGGAGTGTAGCAATAATATATCCAGACACTGGAAAAAGTTTTAAAAATGTACTTTGGTCTGAGACAAAAAACACAGATTAATAGCAGATGGTGTCCTCCAGTTTGGACACATAAACACAAGTACAGAACACTCACATAAATTAATAGAAGACCTTCGTGGAAGGCAGATTATTGAGAAGAACCTTTGAGAACCACCCTAAACACAAAATCTGGTTGAATAATAACATCTTGAAGATGTAAGTGTTGAGAAACGTCTGGAAGCTAAAATTGGACCCCAATGCAGATACAACAAAAAAAAGTTTACAAAAATGTATTAACATAAATCACCCTCAAACTGGAGGAGGGCACAGTAGGCTTTTGAACACCGGCTTGAGATGTGACACGTGGAACACTGGATGGTCCTTCAGAGACGGTGGCAGCTTGAGCCTCATCAATGAGACAGTGCGATGAGGCCCTATGTGATGACAATGTGGATCACATACAGTCCCACAAATCTCTGCACCATCTTTCTAGACACCCCAGTCAAATGTAGATCCTGCAAGGACAACCATTCCTCTTGCCCCAGTTGGTGCTGGAAGCTCGAGACAACTGCCAATTGGATCCGTGACAAGGCAGCCTGGGTGTCCCTCCACACGCTGTGAACCCGCCAGAAGTGAGGGTGACTGGATGAAACGGCCACACCAGCTTCTTTCCAGACCCCCTTCTCTCCACCTCACACTGGAGTGCCTAAACTACCCGAGCCACAGCTACATCAGTCTCTCAGCAGGACAGTGGATTCTGAACAGGGCGTCAGGTTTTATGTAGCAAGAATAGGGTCTGTAAGTCATGGCAAAGTTAAAGTGAGTCAGGAACAGGGACCAACATGCCTGGCGGGAATTCAGTCTCTTGAAAGTTCTGATGTAGGCAAGATTCTTGTGATCCGTAACCACCAGGAATGGAAGTTTTGCACCCTTTAGCCAAAACCTCCACTCCTGCAACACAAGAACAATGGCCAACAGCTCCCCACGTCATAATTCCCCTTTGCAAAGGTGAAGCCGCGTGAAGAAAGCACATGGGTGATGCTTCCGGTCAACTGGGGAGCGCTGGAAGAGGACCGCTTCTACTCCTGTATCCAATGCATCAACCTCGACAAAAAATTGCAAAGCAGGATTTGGATGAGTATAGATAGGAGTACCAAATAATCCTTTAAGCAAGGAAAAAGCAGCCTCGGTTTCTGGGGTCCACACAAATAGTATTTTGGTGGATGTAAGTCTTGTCAGAGGTACATTGTTGCTGATGAAGTTGCAAATGAAGCACCTATAGAAATTGGCAAACCCCCAAGTGCTTCCTTGATGTAGGAGAAGGAGAATCGACCACTGCCTGAACCTTGGCAGGATCGTCTCTCAACGTGGCCTTCTCCATGCTGTATCTTAGAAACAATACAGACCAGGAGTGAAAAGACTGAACAAGGCCGGCAGCAAGGGAAGAAGAGATATAGTCCCTGAGCGCCTCGTGTTCTGGCTTGGACACATTATAAAGCGTGGTACTCGGCAAAGAAGCATCAGGAAGTAATTTTAGGGCACAATCATAAGGTTGGTGTGGCAGCAGGATTTGGGCCTGGCCCATACAACCCTGACGCAAGTCGTGGTATTCCGCAGATACACCTGACATACTAATGGTCTCGGAATACTGTTTTATTGCTGTATTTTACATCCTTCTTGTGTTCTGTGTACAGTGTGAGTGACTTTGGAGATAATTTAAGTGCAAGAGCCCATTTACACCAAAACTGGACTTCCATTACAATCTAGGAACAGAACTTGTACATAACCCGAGGACCACATGTAGTTGTTTTTCAGCATGTCTTCGGAAGGATGAAAACTGTATTAAACAGACCATCTTGTCTACCAGCATTCCCTGTTTATTTACTTTCACCAGGCAACCGTGACAACTGCAGTTGATAGTGGTTAGCATCAGGCAGCTGAGGCTATTAATAAAATACGTTTTTGATTAGTTCTATCCTTTGGTATTTCACTGAGTGCCTGAAAATCCCTTGTTAAGATACTTTGGCAAAAGAAAGATGTCACTCTTGCATAAAATATGGCAGCCCTGTAACCACCTTATGACACATGTTGTTTCTTTTCCAGATTCTAACAGTTGTTCCCCAGAATTAGGGCACACATTCTTTTATGATTTAATTGACGGACCACCGAGAAACCTTAAGCTATGAGTCTGTGGATAAGCAGTCTTATATCGTGCTTCAATGACATATTTGGACTTGAACTTCATTTTTAGGTCATGTGCTTATTATCACCTACTTGACAAATTCAGGTTGCGGCATGCTCTATTTATTTTGGCACCAGATTTAAAAAACCCTTTCGAATTAGATCCAATCCAGCAGTGAGGAAAATCTTCTTCAGCTTCCATTGTGCTCATTTCTCCAATTGACAAATGTGACTCGCACTTTGTGGCCTCGCACTCGTTTACCTTGAATCTTTATAGCTTTCAGTGAATCGACAGAAGCCAACTGCAAAACCTGGAGTCAATAATAGGCAGGAAATTCTTCAGTTGGAACGTTTTGTATTTTTCAACATATGATTCCTACTAAGTGAAGTAGTGACCGGTGTAGGGGTGTAGTGAATAAAGTGATAATGATTGAGCAAAAGGTTTAATTGACGTGTCACAAAAGCAGTTAATAGCAATAGTCTCACCTCTTAAAAAGCCATCCATCCATCCATTTTCTATAGTGCTTATCCTCACTAGGGTCACGGGGGTATGCTGGCGCCTATCCCAGCTGACTTAGGGCAAGACGCGGGTTACACCTTGGACAGGTTGATTTTTTAAATTAATTTTGCAATGATCACCTATGAGTTTGCCGTTTTGGTTTAGGCAGTCATAGCTGCACAGTGGCCTAGAGGTTAGCCACACAGTCAAGAGTTTTGGAAGATCAGGGTGTGTGGTTTTTCTCCGGTTAATATGCATGTTAGAGACTCTACATTGTCCACAGGTTTGCATGTGACTATGAATGTTTGTTTGTCTATATGTGTTCTGCGATTGGCTGGCGACCAGTCCAGGGTGTACCCCGTCTCTGGCCCAAAGTCAGCTGGGATAAGCTCCAGCATACCCCCACGACCCTAGTGTAGGATAAGCGACATAGAAAATGGATGGATGGAAGTAAGGATAAGCAGCATAATGAATGAATGGTATAGGCATATCCTTAATTAATAGTTAATAGAATTTACATTTTCCAAGATGTTTAGGCGTCATGTTCGCTTTATCCTTGCGAGGCATTTGCCATCATGGGAATCTGATTGGCCCAAAGTGGTTGTGACGGACAAAACACTTGCCCAATCACAATCCAGAATTTCTCTGCGTGTATTTTTTCTAGTGATGTCCAATAATATCGGTGGGCCAGTTTTAGCATAAAAATGTAATATTCGTCATTATCGTTAGTGTTTTTTTCCCCTTCCTAATGAAAACCAATATAACTAGTGGTCGATTGGCCACCAATCAGTATTAGACGATTTCCATGAAAACTCATGAGATGAGCAAATACCGGGAAAAGCCTTTGTGTCAGCCCACAGTTATCATTTCGTGCAGTGTAGTATCTTGACCTAACTGACATCTTTAGTGTCATCTTCCCACTTTCCCATCCCACAAAACAAGTTCCACATGGCAGACATGTTTGTTATTAGCTGCCAACACATGCCACAGAAAGTATCTTGCGCGGGTAGCGTGTTAAACGACACAACTGACGGAGTATGGGGAGTTTTTGAAGCTCACGATGTGATCGTCATTCAAATGGCAGCCATGTGACTAACATTTGATTTTATGGTTCCTTTTTTCATATATCATATACCCAAAAAGTGCCTCTTTACTAATTCATTACTAATTTCATTAGTATTTATGTATTTTTTGGGTCCCCTGGCAGTCAAGGGACCTTGTAATTGTACTGACTTTACCCCTTTATATGGCCAATAGCACTCATAAATAAAAGGAAAACATTTTTATCGGTATTGGTTTCTATCGAAATTGAGAGTTGGACAATATTGGCATATATCGGCGAATATTGACAAAAAAAGCCAATATCGGATATTCCTACTTTTTTCAATCACATTTTTGTTTTGTTATTATATGATGTATCATCAATCAATCTCATTCCCAGATTGCGTTACAAAACCATGTTAGCCAGTAAAAATGCTTATTATAAAAGTAACATTGTTGCTCTACAAAAATGTTCAGGATTTTACCTTACTCAAAGCAGTAAAAAAATCTTAAATTGATTTTTGTAGCCATATAGATTTTATTTATTTACTTACAGTATTATGACTAACACAACTAACATCATTACTGAATAGTTTCATTTTCTTTAATTATCTCTTAGACATAATTTCATATTTGTTTTATTTTGTGATCAATCTTAAATGCTCCAAATTGGCCATTGATTTACACTTTTTTTTTTTTTTTACTTTTTTCTGGATTTTTTTATATTTAATGAAAAGAATGTACTAATTGTGATATTCAACTAAAAAACCAGTGTGCCCGAAACAACAAAAATACAAACACCACTTGTTTTTTTTTTTGGCGTTTCTCATGAGCTGAACTAAAAAAATCTAAAACACAAAAGGTCTATCTCTCAAACAGGGTTCATAAATCTGTATCTAAATCTGTGTTAATAAGCACTCATAATTCATCCAAGTGTAGCATATGCATTATAACGGGGTGAAAGTCCAAAACATAGTATCTGGTATGACTACCGTTGGCCTCATCTGTTTTACGCTAATCAAGAGCATCTCAAACTGGCTCAATGGGTGACATGTCTGCTGGCCATGCATGAACTGTGATCTTTTTATCCATCCATCCATCTTCTATGCCGCTTATCGTTGGATGTTTTCACTTTCCAGGAATTGAGTACAAATTCTTGCAAAATGGGGCTGTGCATTATTATGCTGCAACATCGCGGATGAATGTCACAATGTGTACACAATGGGCCTCGGAATCTCATCACGGTATCTTTGCATTCAAAGTGCCATCAATAAAATCCATTTTTGTTGTGTATACAGTATGTCGCTTCAGTGTTTATTTCTTTACTGTATGCTGGAGGCATCCATGTTGTCACTGTGTGCAACATATGTCAAAAACACCCGATTGCCTGATGACGTGATTAGATTTTGACTTTCAAAGGGATGGTGACTGAGGGAACATCTGCAGATAATAAAATAAAAATCGTAAGACAGGATTCAGTTCACCCAATGTTGAACAGATTTATTTAATTTCTTGTAATTTTGTGTAACTGTGTTCTTTTAGTATAATCACTAACAGCAAGTGTACACGCCCACACCATACTTATTTAAAGGTACAATTATTATACTAATCATAATAATAATAACAACATTGTATATAATAACAATTATAATTATTAGTAAATATATTAACAATAATAATTATACAAATATTGATTTCAAGTAATGTGTTTGAATACTCGAGAATTATGTGCAGTATAAGGATTTTATGAAGGAGTTGTGCAACAGCGAAGCTGCAGCACCTCCTGTGCCCAGGGACCCAAGGCCAAAGCTCCTCCTCCTCGGCCGAAGGGGGAGATCTCCACTCTTACTTACTTTTCTCTCACATAACACAGCTCATGGTTGAGTTTCTGTGTGCCCACGCTACGCAATAATTGGTGTGTTTTTATTTTTCCAAATTTCACATGCCACACTTCTCCAAGTTTGTAAGCTCTTACAAACTTTTGCGATGCATCTTGGTGGTCCGTTATACAATAACTCCACATGCAGGAAAATGAATGTCTGGAAGTCATTATGAGATGATTGCATCTCACCAATGAAAATGCAACTGGAGGTGGGGGGAATGTAGTAGTGAAGTAATGATTGTTCCTCTGTATTTTTTCTTACATACTGTATAAACTAGATAACACATTTTTCAGTGTAACGGATGTTAGACTACTGGTACGAGAGTGGTATGAGAGCTGATTATGTTACTATGGCAACCCCAAGCTGCTGTTTGACCTTTTTAACAACACCCTCATATTGCTCTCATATTAACAAGACCAACATTCTCTTTGCTCAGCCTCCCATCAATTTGCATGAAACTACATGCATGCAAACCAAATTATTCTTATTATAAATTATTATTAAGTTACTTTATTAGAAAGTGTGACATTTTTTAATTATATTTGCAATCATCTGGAAGACCTGGAGTTGAATGTTTGCATGTTCTAGCCTTGCAAGCGTGGGTTTCCTCTGAGTACTCTGGTTTCCTTCCACATTCCAAAAACATACATGTTAGATTAACTGACGACACTAAATTGTCCATAGGTATGAATGTTAGTGGGAATGATTGTTCGTCTGTATGTGCCCAGAGATTGGCTGGCGACCAGTTCAGTGTGTATGCTGTCTCTTGCCTGAAGTCAGCTGGGATAGGCTCCAGCATTCGCACTTTATGTTGCAGACTGAGAACTATCAGTCTCAAGAAATTTGATCTGTTGTAGAGCTGCTGTGTCATCGGGTCAAAGGAAGCAACGTTTGCCAAAAGAAAATAAACCAGAGCGCAGAAGTGTTTAAAAGTGAGGCAAGAGGCAAAAACAAAACAAGGCTGTGGCAGTGAACTGACCCATGTTTGGCCCAAGGAAGCAGTATAACATTTGGACAGGGACGGTACAATATTGTGAAACCTCTCGTGGAATACAACCACAAAATCTGTTCTGGTTACCATGACGAATTCCCCGTTTCATCTAAACGAGTGCATGTGCTGTTAGAATAAGTCAACTAGCCTCTAGGGTGAGGCGTGGGCCAAACTAAAACCCTATAATTCTGGTGTGGATCTACTAATTGTGGGAAAAATAGGGATAGGTGGGTCAATTCAAATATTGATAGAATCGAGTTTGGGTGTCATGAGTAATAAATTAATCATACAATACTTGAAAATGAAATGGATAATTTTTCCGGTCTGCATATATTGACATGTGCATGTGTGTCAACTTTAAACAGGCAGGAAGGGAGTTCATCGTGTGCATTGGCTCACCATCTCAACGCGTCATAAGACAGCGGTGAACAAAATGAGACCTCTCATCAATAATTTTGTCGCTTGGTCTCTGTGGGGTGTGGCGGGTCTATTAGCATACACACGCATGCAAGGTAATGTACTAGACGTAAGGAGGGAAAAAGACTCTTGTGAAGCCCCCATGTGGGAATGAGCAAAGTGAGCCCATCCTACCATTGTGTCAAATTTGTTCAAATCGTCAACTTTTTGCAGGACTTGCTGCAAGTATTTTACTTTCTCAAAACTGGAGAACTGTCCATGTAGCATGACGATTAAACAATCAAGTTTTTATTATGTCTGCATTTAAATCGAATGTTCATTCACAAAAGAGGCCAAGTGGCTTCATGTGACCATGTTTATACAGCAGAGCACCCGTGATCTTCGACTATGAAAAAATGAGTGAATCAGCGCCTACAGAACACATGTTGATGTATTCTGTATTGACGTATGTTTTATTTATCTAACAGGGATGGCTAATGATTGTGTGGCAATGATGTTTTTTGGTGTATTTCTAAAAAATCATTGACAATTGTAAGAATGACAGCATGGACCACGACACTATCTGCTTCCCAACTGTGAATGCATGTGCCATATTTATGACATTGCCAACAGAGCATTTAACAACATACATTGACGATGAAGAAAATCTCTCACAGCCAGTCATTCCTGTAGACCCGTGCATCCGTTTTGTGATATTTAAATATTTTGTATTGTAATTTCATTTTTTTTTTAAAGCCACCTAACTTAATCCCTTTATATGTTACTTCTAGTGAATCTGATAAGGTAGAATTTACATATTCTCTGACCATCAGAGGAAGCTAGATAAAACACAATTGAACTTTTGGCATCCGACTTGTGTTCCGCAGCAACCTCCCAGGTGACGTGTGATATTAGAACAAGGCTTTACATACTAATAATTCAGTCATTCACTTGTCTTCTACTGCTTATTCTTATTAGGGATTGCAGGTGACTGGAACCTATCCCAGCAACTTTGGGCCATAATATTTAGTGGTTCGATAATTAACTGCATGTTGGAAAGAAATAACAGAAACATTTAAAGGTTTTACCCGAAGACTGGCTGGTTTATTGGGTTTGATATCATCCCCAAACACCACATCTGCTCAAACGCTCAATTCGCTGATGTCTTCTTAGAAGGGCTGCCTTCAGTTTCAAGATGAGTCTGACATTAGCCTGTGTCCTAAAATACTGTGTTAAAACACAAAATATGTGTTTATAATGTACTGTATTTATAATGTACACTGTAACGCAAATTTCAGACAAAGTTGTTCACATTTCTGAAAAAGATTAGTTGCATATCTTGCAGTTTTGCATACACAATGCTGGTTAAAAAAGTAAAAAATAATTATGCTATCCTTTATTTAAATATTAATTGTGAATTGTGTGTAGCAATGTTCTGTCACATAAGCTACTATTAGCTTGGCTCAAATGTTACTGAACATTATGTTCATTTCAGAGCCTGTTTCAGGTGCTTATAATCTTGTAGACTATTCTTTTCTATTCCTAGTCAAAGGGTTTGAATGACAACCACTACTACTATTTGCTTATTTTCATTATTTACTTTATTTCGCTCAAACCATTTCATCTGATAAAAGAGAATAAGGAAATAATTGTAATGTCATATTGAAATTGTTACGTTTTCCTTATACTGTTGTTTTGCCCAGTGGCGGGAGAACAGGAAATGATGAATTGTGTCTTTTGAGAAAGGATTCAAACCTGCCATAATACCTGTTATTCTGGCAATCAGGTCAGGCGCTTGTGAGTCTAACCCATCATTACAGTAAGATTACTGACATCTAGTGACCAATGTGGAACACTACATATCATCACAACATATCTGAATGCGTGCTCTGAATGTGTACCTTACATTTGTCTCTATATATTTGTATTTCAGTTGATTTAGCCATTTTTATTTCTGAAAATGCTTAATTTAGCCCAAACAAATATGTAAAATTAGTTTAAATGTGCATTTTTGGAATAATAGTAGACCATATTCAGACACAAAACAGCACGATTTAATTAATTTTTTTTTTTAACCCTGATAGAGTGAAACCGCGAAATTCTAAGAGCTAAGGTGTTGAGGGATTACTTGTTTTGTTCTGATTAGAATCTTAATCAACAAATTAGATAGATAATTATGAAACCATTCAATGATTTTGAAAAAGCAATGCGCCTTACCTAGGCCCCGGATGTACAACTCAGTACAACATGGCTAAGACTACAAGCATTTAATAATAAAACAACAAAGCCTATCTGTGTTTTGTCTTATGGCTAGATGGGAAGAGACTCACTACAAAGGTCAGTACACAATTTCTTGGTTGTAATAACCTGTTTGTTCACTGATATGACAGAAAGCGTGACGGCTCCTGCTCTGCTTCCTTGAAAGCTACACCGTCATCACATCTAAGAGTGAATAACTTTTATTTATGTTGTACAGCGATTAACTTTTTTTTCCCTTTGGGGCACCATTGTGAATGTTCAAATGGTAAAACTTAAACTCATCGTGTCTCATCATGGTGACAGTTTCACCCTGAAACCGATTCCTTTAATTCCCATTATTTCCTGTGGGCAAAATTGTAACCAGACCCGCCTATTCTCACATAGTTACCATACAAAACAGTTGAGTTACATTTTATGAAGTCTGTTTCAGTTTACATAGCAAACTAAATATTTATAAGCCAATTAAATTGTGGTTGTTAAGGTTGCATATGACCTCAGAGAAGTTACTTGCAGCTTCCGTGACTAAAGTCTTGACATTGAAGCTACTTTTCTTCACGTTTACATGTGTAACATTTGAGTTCAAACGCACCCACAGCCGAAAATCCATTTGGGAGATTGTGAAAGAATATTTTATAATGTCAGACCCGCCTGCCAAATGTGGTTCATTGGTATTGCTCACTCTTTGGCAAAATCCTCATCCAAAGCCTGTTTGAAATAAATCTTCACAAAATAAATGATTCTCATCTTTCCCCAAACGAGTGTATTTTTAACTTTTACGTCACACCTGAGTCTCTGTCACCTGTTTGCAGTATTTCAAACATCTCAGGTGCCAGACGTTTGCTCCTTAGTCATACCGGACCAATTTTTTATTGTATGTTGTTGGTGAAAGCGCGTCAGAAAACCTGTGATGAGGTCACTGCTTGGAGAAGACACATGCAATCTGCAGTTGTTTATCAAACTTAAGTGACACCACTTCACTTCTTTGCAGCGTGTGCATGTGGATCTCTGCTACTTGGTGGTTCACGTTTGCTAAATGATCTTATGGAAACACAGATGACAACCTCTGTGAAGGAATTTTGGAAATGAATAGGCGTCACTTGGGTTAACTGCTTTTTTCTATGAAAAAATGTGGTTTGTGTTGGTCTTCACAATAATTTACATTAATTGTCACTTTTCTCAAAAGGCATATTCATAAATACACATTACTGTATATACTCAACAAAAATATAAATGCAACACTTTTGTTTTTGCTCCCATTTTTCACTAACTACACTAAAAATGTATGTGCACAAAAGGCCGGTAGTTCTCAAATGTTGTTTACAAATCTGTTTAACTATGTGTTAGTGAGCATTTATATTTCATACCCCAACAGCATCAGTAACAGAACGTATATTCAGGTCATGTATAATGTGAAGTTGAGTTGATGTGCTTATTATGTGCCCTTATTTGTTGAAGCCATTTTTACGACAGCAGGCGTTCTTCATTAGCATTACTCATACTCATGAGTATGAGTAATATATGAGTATGACTAATATGAGTATACTACAGTATTTATTTGCCACTTTGCACTTTGAAGGTCGCACATCAGTTTCTCCAAGAATCAATAAAACTTTCCATTGTATAGATGATACCTAAAAAAGCAAGCATCTATGTATTATTTGCGTGTTGACATAAACTTAGTAGTATCGGCTACATGTGATTTATTATGTATCATGCTGGTACAATTCATACTGACAGTTATTTATAGGCTACAACACAAACTACATCATAACAAGAGCTGCTTCTAATATGTTGACTCCTGTAGCTAAATGATGCATCCAAATGATCAGAAGCACAATACAATTACAACTGCAATGATAACAATAAACCTAGTTCTAAAATAAATACCTCTCTAACAAGGTCAGTCAAAAGTGTGTATTAATATCTTAAATGTTTGAAGCTCTTGTTATTGAATGTCATTATATTGTGCAGGTGTGCCCAATGACTTCACATACCGGTAAGTGTTACCTTATTGAAGGTGAATTTCAACTTTATTGAAGTCAAGTGCAGCTTATTAGAACTTATAATGAATTTAAAGCTACTACTGGCTAGAACATTTATTTTAATTCCCCTCTCAGTGTTTCAGGCTTTTCCAGTCTTGAATGTGCTTGAAAGTACTTATTATCATGCATGAGCAGTGTTACACATTCATACATCCACTACCACACTACTGCTTTGAATTGGTCACTGTAATGAGTCCATGTTGTTCAAAGACAAAAAATATACTCAATTTTCTCTTCCCCCCCCCCTCCACTAAATGGAATGCACACACATTTCCAATAATGGTTCACCATCCTTGAGACGGAACCTATTGTATTGTATAGCCACGTCCAGCCCTCATGACCTGCAGGACTCCAAGAATGAGATGTAATATCAGCTTTTTTTCTCTGACACCACAGAGGGAAGCCTTGGCGAAACCCTGACGATCTCCAGACGCAAGGCAGTGCTTGCAAGCAAAGTGGAAACATCCAAAGTATCTATTGTATCCGACATTTTTAGTTCTTATTATATTGCAGACATAGCAAGGATTGTCTTTTTGACGTCATATATATTTTTACTTTAAACAACTTCCAGCTAGTTTATTCTCCTTCCAAAGAGACCAAGTTCATTTTAATGAAAACCTACTTTTCACGTTTTATTTCATGTCCAATATTCAATGCTGTTTTTTTATGGTGTGCAATCATTGAAATACAGCTATACATGCATCCGTTTTAATGTTTAAAACCACAAAAATAAAACCATTTTAATCTCTAACCCTAAATTTGAAAAATGGTCTAACATTTAATACAGATGTCAGTCACATGCCAATACAATATACATTTATTTGAATTATATTTTTTTATCCTCATCATCTTTGCCGATTGGTTATAGGAGATGAGCTGTTTAGCTCCCGTGGCTGGGTGTTGGGGCCCTGGCCAGGAAGTGAACCCGTGCTGTCTGCACCGAGGGCAGAGACACTTGTCTGACTATTATAATTGCTAACACATAACATTTTTATGACTCATACAATTTCCATTATGTCGCTCTACCTTCATTTTAGCGCTTCCGTAGTATTTTAGAACATAGCATCAGCTTTGCTCTCTGGAGGTCAAAGTTCAAATTCTGCAGATGTCATATGACATGAACACTTATCACTGCGCTGGCTCGCTCATTTCCCTCCAAACCCTCCTGCTTGCTTGACATTGACATTTTCCTGTAATTTCACAGGACTGTTGATATTACATTAGCTTTTACTCCAGAACCCTCCTCATCCCTCTTCAATTGCCATTGCTTGCTCTTGATGAGGGAAGCTAACAAGCTAAATGCAGTGATATATGATCCAGGTCTAAGCCCTAGATATTGAAATATAATCGATGATGGCGTTATGTATTACCTGTGCGTTGTAAGGAAATAAAAAATGCAAAGTATGATAAATATGATAAAAATGTAATGAAGGTAATTGATTCCTGTACATAAATCAAACAATGTTTTATAGGTGAAATAATCTAAAAAATTTAATGTGTTTGATATTTATTCATTCATTCATTTTCTATACCTTTTATCAACATTAGGGTCACGGGTATGCTGGAGCCTATTCCAGCTGACTTCGGGCGGGAGGCGGGGTACACCCACCAATCGCAGGGCAGACATACAATCATTCACACTCAAATGGACAATTTAGAGTCGCCAATTAACCTAACATGCATGTTTTTGGAATGTGGGAGGAAACCGGAGTACCCGGAGAAAACCCACGCACGCACGGGGAGAACATGCAAACTCCACACAGAGATGCCCAACTGAGATTCGAACCCTGAACCTCCTGACTGTGAGGCCAACATACTACCCATTCATCCACAGTGCGGCCCTGTGTTTAATATTTTTTATTATATTGTTTTTATATTCTAATATAATATAATATTATTTCATTTCATTTCATTTTCTATACCGCTTATCCTCATTAGGGTCACGGGGATGCTGGAGCCTATCCCAGCAGACTTTGGGCGAGAGGCGGGGTACACCCTGGACTGGTCGCCAGTCAATCGCAGGGCACCTATTGACAAACAACCAATCACACTCACATTCATACCTATGGACAATTTAGAGTGGCCTTCCAGATCTCCTGACTGTGTGGCCAATGTGCTAACCACTCAGCCACCGTGCGGACCCCTAATATTATATTATATAAAATGTATATAACATATAAGACAATGTAACAATATCAACAAAGTAATACAAATTTTCTCTTTTTCCAATTTAGTACATACAATTATGATGAGCAAAATAAAGTCAACAGTGCAAAATAAGGGTCTTCAAAATAAGGATATTAAAACGTTCGCCCCCAAAGGACCACTGGTTTGTAAACTGCAAAATATCAGTCTCAGGATGCTACAATCGATTAGATATCAATACCACCCTGGTATCTAGTATCCACATTTGAATGGATTTGTACACTTCTAATGGGTATCATCATTGGTGAGGGAGTTGGTGCCAGCCTATCTAAAGTGTAGTGTTGGGAAACTTGATTCCTTTTACTAACTCGAGTGTTATGAGTCACTCACTAAAGCGACGCTTTATTCAAGGACACAAAGGGGGAAAGAGGCTGGATTTTCCACTGGGCTATTACATTTATACAAATGCAGGTGGAGTAACAGTTAATGCATTTTGCGATTGCAGAGGTGAGTACGTGAACAAGTTAACAAAGTATAGTACCCGTGAGTAAGTTTTGAACGGCTCGTTCATGACTAGCACATCTGTACTAACGTTTGCACGTGTGAAGTGTCGTGTGTGTACAGCCAATGACGCTATCGTATGGTAATTATGTAACTGTAACAGCCCATCACTAGCTGGTCACAGTGACTACTTTTGATTGACAGCCCCCTCCCCCTCCCCGAGTCCCGCTATAAGAGGCGGGAGGACAGTCTGTGTCCTCCAGTCCGTGGATGTAGTCTCCTACAGAGGGATTGTCCTGCTCCGGTGCTGGAGGTGCCGCTTTATTTAATCTCCTTTTTTATTGCCGGATTAACAGAACATTTAGGTAAGTCGTGCTGACTAATGCCGAAAAACCATCACCAAGTTCCAAATGTGTACTTTTTATGTACACTTTGGAAGGTGGGAACTAATAATGTATTTGTGTTCCAAGGCGATATGATACTCAGCTACTTGCTGCCTTTATCTCTACTCTTCCTCCACACACTTGCTCAGGAAGGTAATATTGAATTCAACATTCAAAATGGCTCCTTAAACGTGGAACATTTGTATTTGTAAGCGTTTGTTTTGTGTGTAGGTGGCGAGCAGGAGGACGAGACCTCCTTCGACCTGTTCGAAGTAAGTCACATCAGTCGCAGGACGCTGGGGGCCAAGCAGTTCCGGGGCCAGAACTCCGACGCCCCCGCTTACCGCTTCATCCGCTTCGACCACCTGCCCCCAGTGAGCGCCCCCATCCTCAACCAAATAGTGCGCCAGATCCAGAACAACGAGGGCTTCGTCTTCTTGGCCAGCATCCGCCAGGACCGCAGCTCTCGGGGGACCCTTCTGGGCTTCGAGGGCTCTGACGGCCGGCGCCAGTTTGAGATCGTGTCCAACGGACGAGCCAACTCCTTGGACTTGGTCTACTGGTTGGAGGGAGCCCAGAACATCGTGTCTTTCGAGGAGGTGGACCTGTCCGATTCCCAGTGGAAGAACATCACGCTGCAGGTCCATGGAGAGAATGCCAACTTGTACGTGGGATGCAGCCTGGTGGACAGCGTCATCCTGGACGAGCCTTTCTATGAGCACCTGCAGGCTGAGGGCAGCCGCATGTATGTCGCCAAAGGAGCCATCAGGGAGAATCACTTTAGGGTGAGTCAGACCCCCATGCAGTGCTGCTGGTGGACACTTTTTACTTTTTCATGTTGAATTGTGGGTCAAGTGACGTTTGAGGCAAGCATTCCAGAGCAACTCATTGCTCCACATTTAGACTCTAAATTACAACTGTATGTTTAAAGATAGAGAGAGAGAGAGAATGAAAGTGAGTGAAGAGTAGGGCTGCAGCAATGAATCATTTGATAGAAGTAAGCGTGTATGAAGAATAAATGGTATCAAGAATTTTTCCGTTTTGAAATTGGAAGGTTGGAAGTTCAAATCCTGCTACAGAGATGCCCCTGAGCAAGGCACAAACACACAATCTGTGATTCCCTCACTTGCCTACATTCTGTGTAAATGATTGCCGTTTACTGCAATGAATGCAACACAAAATAATACAATACAGCATAGTTTGGATAAAATATACCAACTTTGAACCTCTAGTTAATCCTGGTGCTCAACGATGCTCACCATCATGACTTTTCCACAATCTAGATATATTGTGTTTCTTTTATTTAATTCATGCTGATTATCTATTGTACATTGCTGTGGTTGCATCGGAAAGGATATAAGACAATGGCAGATGATACATAGGAAGGCAGGCAGGCAGGCAGACAGACCGCAGTTATAATGATTATTTTTGTGTTCCAAACAGGGTCTTCTGCAGAATGTGCGTTTTATTTTTGACACCACTATCGAAGACATCCTCCTGAGTCGAGATTGTGAGATTCCCAAGCAAGGTAAATTGGATTTCCCCTCCCCCATTATTATTTTTGTAGGTCTTTTGCTGCTTCTTTCAGTAGTCACCCCAAAAGGTTCCCAGCATGCTGAGTTGAAAATGGCCTGTGTTTGTATTTAAGTCACCTTGTGAAGCCAAAGGTGGAGTCAAACATAATTATTTTTGCAGATGCAAACATGTGGGTCAGTCTTTCAACGTGCATGCGCAGCGCACACACTACTCCCCAGACCAAACATCTGACTGGGTTTCTCTCTCAGCTGACTCCCTTTGGGCAAATTTAACTCAGTGGGTCAAACAGATTGTGGATTACAAGTGTAGCAAGATATCCCTGCATTACTTCATACCAAATAAGAAAAAGGAGCCGGTGGCTAGAGATTGTGAAGGTGGTGTGGCTCGCAAACTGCACATTTCTATTTCCACTGGCACAGGACCTTGAATAAAACCCTGGGAATGAAAATAGGAAAGGAAAAGGGAATACCACAGTGTGGAGAGAGCCTCAGATTGCAGCTGCATACACAAACATGCACAGTGAAGTCACTACGTTGGCTGATTAGGTTGCTTTTCTCAGGTCTCAGGAGAAATAAAAGCTGCTGATCTACAGCAGGGCTTAAAAAAGGACTAAATATGTATCTAATCATGCTTCTACCAAAGTTACTGGTCACCTAATCTGGAAACAGTGGGACAAAGTGAATCCATATGAGGTGTGCTTTGCATGACAACTTCTGCTTTTCCGTTGCCACGAGCACGGTTATAGTCCAGCTCAGTGATGAGTGTTTGTCATACAAATGTCGCACACAGAGAATTTTGTTCAAACTTGACATTTAGGGCTTTTTTTGGGTAAAAAATTGTTTATCTCAGGAAGTGAATGGTGTGTGAATCCTTTCATAAATGGGTGAGTGCACGTTGTCATGCACACGTAGCATGTAGCCCTCCTGAGGTTTTAATGATTCCAGCAGATGAAGCAGGAAAGAAAACACAACTTCTAGCTCGAGTGGGTTTATCGCTGGGTAATATTGTAGGACTTCTTCATTTAGAGAGCTCAGGCCTGCTATTGCTTGCTTGATCCAAAGCAGATTTGTGTTTTGCATGCATGTGTATGTAACTGCGTTCTTTGGTACGCATTTGTAAAACTTGTCATGTCATAACTCCTGTTTTGCAACTTATGGAAGAAAAACACAGAAAAACTGTGTGGATGCAAAAGCTTAAAATGTCATGACTAATTTGCACCATGAAGATGTCATGTGTGCTTGGCATCTGTGGTTTTCTTAGTTTCTACAAGATGTACTTCCTACAGAAGTCCTCATTACCAGCAAGCAAAACAAATTGGAATGTGAAGGTTTTTATGCCTTTCTTTTGTGATAGTAGTGAAACTGGGTCATTGTAAACAACCACAATGTATCCTGCTGGGCAACCTCAAACTGTTTCTGAAAACTAGTGATGAGCATTTGTCTATATTTCATTGATTGATTAATTAGAAACATTAACAAGTCATTAAATAAGTTGATTTAGTTACAAATCTTGGTTTTTGTACACCCCGTTTTTTTATGATTTGTTTTGCAAAAATTTAGCACAGTTTTTGTACGATATTGCACTTACCAAACTGGTCCATTGACCTGTACTTTACTTGAAGCAAGTGCCCAAACAAGGCCCACTACACTCACTCTCATACATTTTTTAATTGAGTTTGACTCCTAAATTATCCGCCATGGGTCCAAATAAATTTGTGAGTGCCAGCAATTTGATTAGGAAAGTGAGAAACACTATTGAATTCAATCTCAACAGGATGTACAGGAAGTTCCATCCATTCATTATTTAGAAACATTTCACATTGTTTTCTGCATGTAAAGCAGTCATTATTCTCTATAATTAACACTGATTAATTGATTTTAACTACAGTAATTGCTTTAGTTCCTTTGGGAAAAATTGTCTCAGTTTTTGTGACCTTTTGGAAGAAATTTATTCCAGAAAAAAGTGAACTGAAGTGTAGTGCTTGGTGGCAACTAGGCTTTACACCCCTCAAACAACCTTCTAGTTGAAAGTTTCCAGGCAGGTTTATTGCCTCCTGATCTCACCAGAACAACTAAACCCTCCATGTTCCATGTAAATCCATCTGTGTGGTCACCTCAGTCAGTGGAGTCCATATTGGATGTGTCCGCATATCCAAAAGCTTCATGGAGATTTACGACAAACACGGTTTTCTCATTACAATAGAGAAACACCCATATTTCAGCTCACTCCCTGTACTCCCACCCACTCTTGCTCAGCTAACCCCACTTTTTCATCCTCTTGTGGAAAGACTGACCGTCTCTAACACTGCTGACGGAGCATCTGTTTTGGGGAACGCAATAAACACCATAATCTTCACATTTTCGCAATCTTGTTTTACTTGGCTTTAGAAGAATTGGAAATCTCTCCATTCCCTGATCAGTCTACTTCTGTTTTCCAATCCCCCTGACGTCTCTACTCCTTCCAGATGATGCCAATATTGTGAACGAGAGCACAGAGATTGTGGATGTGAGTCCTTCCATCACAACCAACATCATAGGCCAGAAGACAGACGACACAGGCGCAGATATGTGTGAGCGTTCCTGTGAGGAGCTGAGCACCATGTTTCAGGAGCTCAAAGGCCTCCGAGTTGTTGTCAGCAACCTTATCGACGGCTTACAAAAAGTGGTAAGTAGAAAAAGACAAACAGATTCAGTCATGGATGAGCTACGGACATGTAGTCATACATTTGCCTTTCAGTAAAGTAGGAGAGCGTTGTAATTTTAGAAGGTAAATGGTTTTGGGGTCACTCTTGTTGGTTTAAAAGCAAACAGTAAGCTACTGCAGGGTTGTTTATAGTTGCCCAAGATAGCTCAACCCCCTCTGACTCCTGGTGTCTGTGGCACTTTGTCTAAGACAGATTTTATGACATGCTACATGTAGATATAGGAAGTGTTCCCCTGGCAGTGTCAGGGTCTAATCTAATGTCTGGCTGTGTTTAAAAAGCCCATGTGTTTCCTCTGGGAGCCTCGCAAAAAGAGAGTCTGGGCATGAAACTTGGAAAAAAATGGCTGAGATGAGAAGGGTCCCTGAGGCTCTTCCAGACCGAGTGGTGTCTTAAGATTCTAGCGCCGCGCTGCGCTGCCTTCCTTTTCCACCACACAAAGACACACAAAACCTTGGCAGCAGTTTATCCAGCAACAGTTGCCAAAAGTGCAGGAGTCCAGCCAGAGACGTCCTGCAGTCCAATTGGGTTGGAGGTTACAATGAGCACTTCTCAGTTGTTATTTATAGAAAGGAGAATCACATTTTCAAGTGACAGTATTACATATATTATATATACATTTTCTCATCAGTCATTCCTGCTTGTGGTCTCCTCACCTTCAGTCTCAGTCTTTGTTAACACACACGATTTGGTCATTGAAAAATGTTTCCCCTTAGGTGGTCACTAAACTGGATATTGACAGTTTGTTGATGTGCTTAAGTGGTTGACCTAATTGAACACATATTTAATGGAAGATCATCCACTATGGCAATACCGGCATACCACAATTGCATGTTTTTTACCGTAATGGAAAACCGTGAGACGTAAATTACTGTAGTCTCTTTCATACAAAGATGCCACGAAATTGTAATAATGGCAAATTGGTACACCATTGTAAATATGTGCTTGTAAATTCAGGGACACGGAATCCTGCTGTCAGATGTGTGACAACATCCAAGACAGCATCTGGTAGAACATATAAAGTACTACAGCAACAATTGCTTTCAACACAAAAGGGCAGGGGAAGTCACACACTGATGTTAAAATTGATACTGCAAGATATACTTTCACTCAGACTGTACCACACTTGTGACAGCTCTGATACAACCTCGACCCCCCATTTTGTGTTGGTACTCGTAGTGAAAGATTTCTGAAAGCCAGCTTTTAAGGACAGTGTGAAAGAGTCTCATGACAGTCTCATTCATTCAGTTCAAGGACAGTTCAATTTCTTGTGTTGTTGTTTGCCAGACGGAGGAGAACACTGTGATGAAGGAGGCCCTTGGAAAGATGAAGAACTCCAAAGAAAAAAACATGTGCTGGCAGGATGGTCGACTGTTCGATGACAAGGAAGATTGGGTTGTAGACAGCTGCACCAAATGTACCTGCCAGGTAGAGCCAGGTCTCATAATCTCATCAGATTTTAGTATGAAAAAAATTGCTGAACTATTTTCAGTGTTCTACTGCCATATTGACTTACATATAAGACAATATTTGTTTCCTTAGAAGATAGCTTAAAACAGGGGAGTGAGTCGTTTTATATTCAGTATCTAGAGATTTACACCTCCAAACCAGCAGGTGACACTAAATGACCTCTCTTCAGGACAGTTAAAGCTTTTCTTCCTGTCACACACACACACCAGTTGTGACACAAAGCCCATCTGAAAAAGTGTGTTAAAGGTAGTGCAAGTAATCAAATAGAGGAGGAGTAAAGACAATGTTCATCAATGGAACATTCATCGATAAATATCAATAGATACTGAAAACGTAATTTAAAAAAAGATGTAGATTCTTTGTCTGTGAATTGATTTTAAAAATATTTTTCCAAAAACGTCATTTTATATTTAGCGTTGTCTTACATTAAGGTCAGTAATGTGCATTCATTTTTGTGCATCTTATGAGAACTGGCTCTATTGTAAATTTGTACAAACCAACCTGATTTAGCTTTCATTTTCATTGATGACAGGAATCCAAGGTAGTGTGCCACCAAATTACCTGCCCTCCAGTGGCATGTGCCAGCCCTACATTCATCGATGGAGAGTGTTGTCCCGTGTGTCTACGTAAGTACGCGGCAACTCCTATTAGTCTGTGCCCCGCAACTATAATTTATAATTATATAATTTTTAATATAATTTATCCTAATATGAAATAACAATCAACTATTGTATGTAGTTTACTAGTCATTGCATGGCCTGAAGGTGTGGATTTAGATATAAACAATTTCATTCATCATATATGTAGTTCCACAGGTTGAAAGGCCAAAAGGTTTTGAGCAAATAAATTGTCAAAAGGCATGCCATGCACGATTATTCCAAAGTGTCGCAGACGTTTAGAACAAGGATCGATTAACAATGTGAAATGAGTTTCTATGTATTTATCACTTTCAAATATTCATGTTATTTGTATTTCAACAATACATGTGTCAAAATTCAAAGGTTGACTACATGTATGTTCTTTGGAACTTTGTGTTTCTGTTTCTAGCAAAAGGAAGTGAGCATGGCTGGTCCCCATGGTCCGAGTGGACAGAGTGCACAGTCACCTGCGGGACAGGAACTCAGCAGAGGGGAAGGTCATGTGATGCCACCAGCAATCCCTGCACAGGGCCTTCAATTCAAACGCGCAAGTGCAGCCCGGGCAGATGTGACAGTCGTGGTGAGAAAATCAATGATCTCTAAGAATTTACATTTTTGGAAGAATGTGTTGGAAAAAAATGGAAAACTTAACCCCCTTCTCACAGACCACAGATGAGATCCCCCACTGTGCAACATTCCTCAGTGAGGTTGAATCCAAATGAGGTTGGATTGCATGATCAGCTTGCAGGGTGTGCCCAGTAAAAGCTATTTCCAAAAAAAAACCACAATTGTATGTCCAAAAGTCCAGTGACTCACTTTTGGCTGTCATGCAATATTAATGACTCCGGTCATTTTATATAAAATATAGGAGTTTAGCAATTTTGTCTATATAATGCTTGGGGAAATACAGTATATTGGCTGTTTTAGAAATTATTCTGTGTAATTGGTCAGAGTTAACATTGCACTGCATCTCTGCGAGTGGCTGAATGAGTCTAGCCACTGGATGACCGCTTACACGGTGTGACGTAAACACTGGCGCAAAAATCTTGGCGCATCTTCGAAAATAAGCCATGGCCTACAACATCACATAATACTTACTTGTAGAAATGTGGTTGCCATTTTTAAAACTTTGACAGATTAGACATGCTTTTTTTACTCAATGGAATCATTTACTTCCCTGCCTCACACCCAATGTTAGCTGGGAGAGACTCTAGCATACCCCCGCAACCTGAGTAAGAACAACTGGCATAGAATCATGTATTTTTGTTTTCTTTATTTCATATGTTTGATGCTTCAGTTCGCCAGGATGGAGGATGGAGCCTGTGGTCACCGTGGTCATCCTGCTCTGTGACATGCGGAGACGGCCAGATCACCAGGATACGACACTGCAACGCCCCCGTTCCACAGCTGGGAGGCAAAGACTGCGAAGGGAACGGGCGAGAAACTCAGCGCTGCACTGCAGAGCCTTGTCCGAGTGAGTATTGCAGCCACCACCACTGCCTCGTGCTTCCCCTGCGGCAACATTCCCAATGTGCTTTGGACTAGTCTCCTACAGGAAATGTTGACCTAAATCAGTTTGGTATGTTTTCTCTTGTAGTGTTAAGTCCCAGGCATCTGACTTTCTGTAGACTTTCTGGCTACTATACAGACAGTGTTAAGCATTTTCATTACCTTTTTCAAGTATACTGTATATACTAATATACACTGAACATGCAAGTTTTTTTTGCCTTTTAGGACACAATTTATAACGTTTAACTGATCGTTTTCGCTTATTAAATGACATTTGAGCATTTGAATGTTTTTGAACATATATCTAATACAACTGAAAGCTGTCATCAGTGGAAACAGAGACATGCAAAAAATGTTCTGTGTAGGCATGCACAATCAAAGCTTAAAAGGGCTATTAGATACTGAGTTTGAATACTCATTCAGCTCATCCACATAAACTACAACACCACTACATGCAGCAAGTTGTATTATTTACATACAGTACGTCCTTTTTTAAATTTACAAATATGTCAACAAAAATCTGCAGTTGTTGTGCATGTGCATAGTGTTTGTGCAAAGGCACTTACTGTACATTTTGCAAGTCTTTTTATTTTATTTTTTATTAACATGATAGTGTACTGTGGGAGGAAGCTGGAATAATCCCACATAAGTACAAGGAGAGCACGCAAACACCAGAGGTTTGAACCCTGTACTGTCTTCCACTGACACTTAACTATTGTGCTGCAGAGTTCTGATTTTTTTAACACCAAATCAAATTTTTTTTATCAGTCGATGGAGGTTGGGGACCTTGGTCTCCGTGGGCAACCTGCTCTGCAACATGCGGCGGTGGGATTAAAAGTCGGAAACGTGAATGCAACAGCCCTCATCCTCAACACGGCGGTAGGAAGTGCATCGGCGAGGTCAACGACAGTGATAGCTGCAACAAAAAAGATTGCCCTGTTGGTGAGAGCTTGATTATAGACTGCAGACTCATTCATTCATTATTCTGTTTGGATTAGGTCTCATTTCCAACAGAGCCTTGGTTTTAGTCATTAATCTGTTCCCAAGGGTCCGACAAAAAATGAAATGTACAAAAACTGAAGACATTGTTCCCATAAAAATATCATGTAAAGCCAATTCATCCGTTCCACAGACCAACAAATATCAACACTAAATGCACACAGAGAATAATTATAGTTTTACATGCACAAAACAAAGCAAAATACAAATACATGACCAATGAAAGAAATGAACATTTAACACTTTTTAAAGATGGGCAAACAGAGATGAAGGGAGGAGTTTTCTACGACTTTAGTAGCGTTCAGAATTCAGTATGTTTCTCACCTTCATATTCAAGTTCTGGAACTTTTTGTAAGCTGTTTTATGTAAGACAAGCACAGAATTGAACACTCATTTCACAGCACAGTGCTTGAAAAGAGAAAGGAAAGAGTCAGTAAACTGAGTTATGTATAGTACTGTGTGTGTTCTATGAACACCCAAATCACCCACGCACACAACAAAGATGATTAAAATAGTCCCTAGCTGGACTCAGTCTATAGTGACCCAACACTAAAAGAACTACGATCCATTCTTCACAGAGAGCATTGGACTAGTTTGTTAGGCACACTTTTTGGCCGTATGAAAACCGAGACATATTTTCATCTAAAACCGAATGTTACAAAAATTGTGCTGTAGAAAAAACGAGGTTCTGCTGTATTTCATATGAACTATTAAACTAAATTACATTCATCCACTCAACATTTAAATGCATTTTCAAGTTTACCTTGTGCATCCCTCGTAGATGGCTGCCTGTCTAACCCGTGTTTTGGGGGAGTGGATTGTAACAGTGCTCCTGATGGTTCTTGGGAGTGCGGGCCGTGCCCAGCTGGTTTCCGAGGAAACGGTACCCACTGTGAAGATATTAATGAGGTGAAGGTTTTTTTCCTACAACTTACGATTATCTAGGCAGTGTAAGACACATTGATGTCATGATTCATTTTTAAAATTTCTTTTATTCCTCCTCCTTCAGTGTGACATGGTATCGGACGTGTGTTTCAATGTGGGTGGGATGCAGCGCTGCGTCAACACAGATCCAGGGTTCCACTGCCTGCCCTGCCCTATACGCTACAAGGGAACCCAACCTTTTGGGATGGGCGTGGAGGCTGCCAAGAAGAACAAACAGGTGAGGCAGTCATATTTATTAACTCCAGAATAACTCCATGTCTGTATTAATTTTTTAAGTTAACAAATGATGCAGCACTGGTTTACAGTCATCAACCACAAAATTAGGTATAATTGCTTCATCTAATGTCATTTACAAGACAATAATTTTTTTCACCCAGCCTTGATTAACTATTTGAGCAAAAAATGGGGTTGTGGCCTTAATCACATTGCTGCTATTTTCATTAGCCTCTTTCCCACAGAGATCCCACAATATTGGCACATTTGAGCCCTAAAAGAAGCACCTACATTTTTTGCCTGTGCCTTTAATGCAGAAACCCGCAAAGTGAGCGCTTTCACACAGCGATAAAGAATCTCGCAATCTGATAGTTAGAGCATGTCGGCTTCAGCGCCACCATGTAGTGTAATGTATAAAATACTTGTCAGACAGTTGATTTCCAATGCAGTTTCTGTTACCAAAATGAGTCAACCTCTACTGCCCATTCTGTGTTGGTACTGTTCACGTCAAAAAAGCACCACAGAAAAAACAGGCGAGGTAAAAAGAACTGATGTATATGTATATAATGGCAGATCACGACAATATTTAATCAATTAGTAAGAAATTGGACCATTGGAAATCAGTGTTTCCACAAAGTGCCTGAAAGACTACAACATACATTTTTGCCCCTCTTTTGGTCCCCGCCTATGACCAACTTTAATTCTCTGCCCCAATTGCACAGTTATTTCATTTGGGAATACAGGAATTGTCTCACCGCTGGCATTGAATGATTTCATTTCATTTTTGATTAAAGGCCTGCTTTCGCTGCCACTTTCTTCTCTTTGCGCTCATGGAGTGGCTTTCAAATCAAGTTATATTTTGGTCCTCGCGTAATGAGTGGCAGCTGTGAATACCTTATGCAGTAGTGGTGAGCCACAGTGAGATGTGTAATGCATTAAGTGGGATTCTGTCAAATCAACAGCGTTCAGAAGTGCTTTGTTCAAAATGTCTTTCTTAGTGTGAAACCGTCTTTATTTTGAAAAGCTCCTTTCAGACAGATGATAACAATCAGACCATTACTTCTGTCTTTTTTTGTTTAGGTGTGTGAGCCAGAGAATCCTTGCAAGGACAAGACCCACAACTGTCACAGATTTGCTGAATGTATTTACATCAGCCACTTCAGTGATCCCATGTACAAGTGTGAGTGTCGTACCGGTTACGCTGGTGATGGATACATCTGCGGGGAAGACTCTGATCTCGATGGTTGGCCCAATCACAACCTGGTGTGCGGAGCCAATGCCACCTATCATTGCAAGAAGGTATTTCTCTCAACTGCCTTTCATGTCATCAAATCAGCCTGTAATCAGTAGTCCTCCATCTGCTTTTACAGGACAACTGCCCCAGCCTGCCCAATTCTGGACAAGAAGACTTTGACAAAGATGGCCAAGGAGACGCATGTGACAAAGATGATGACAATGATGGAATCCTTGATGAGAGGGTGCGACACATCAAGAACACATGTCATTCAGTCGTGTTATGCCACAGATTTCTCTAACATAACATTTTTCAACCACAGGACAATTGTGCTCTCCTTTACAATCCTCGCCAATTTGACTTTGATAAGGATGAAGTCGGTGACCGCTGTGATAACTGCCCATATGAGCACAATCCTGCCCAGATTGACACTGACCACAATGGCGAAGGGGATGCTTGTGCTGTAGATATTGATGGAGATGGTAAACTGTTAGAACCTAATAAATGTGCCATGCTTGTTGTGCTTTCTATTCGTAATCCAACTTTGTGTCTTTAGAAATCATGAATGAGAATGACAACTGCCCACTTGTCTACAACACTGATCAGAAAGACACAGACATGGATGGAGTCGGCGACCAGTGTGATAACTGTCCACTGCTGCACAACCCTCTGCAGGCACTGTCACACACTCTACCTCCAAGCCACCAAAAGCCTTCACATTCCTAATCCTTTGTGTTGTCCCTGAGCAGATCGACTTAGACAACGACCTGGTAGGAGATCAATGTGACAATAACCAGGACATAGATGAAGACGGGCATCAGAACAACCAGGACAACTGCCCATATGTGGCCAACGCCAACCAGGCAGACCATGACAAGGACGGAAAAGGAGACGCTTGCGATTATGATGATGATAACGACGGCGTACCTGATGACAAGGACAACTGCAGGCTGACCCCCAATGCAGACCAGCTGGACTCTGATGGTGAGGATCAGTTGTTTGTTGTTTGGTACATTACTCGATTATTGTAGGATTTAGGTTCCACAAAGTCAAAAACACAGCAATTTGAACATACTCAATCACAAGTAGGAGTCGTATGTTGGCTAAGTATTTCTTTATTTATTTTAGCTTTTAACGTTTCGCTGATGAAAGCTATTTGGTATGAAGGCTAGTATCAACGAAAATGGATCTAAATAGCAATACCCAGCGCACTAGTCAGTGCCCTGGGTAACACATCAGTAAAAGTTACGTACATTGTAGCAATCAAATTATGTTATTCAATATGGATTGTGCAAAACCTTGATAGGAACAACATCAGATTAAAAGCACTAATGCCTAAAGCACTAATGAATACAGAACCAGCATCCACCAGTACAAGCCTGGAGTTTGTTTTTTAGAGATGTTGTGTACCACAAATATTGTATGCACATTAGCATTCAATACGTTCATCAGATTTTACCTTTATGCATTCCCAAATAGTAGCAACATTTGAGAGCTAATATGAGGTTAAATAAAGAAAAAAACATAGTATAGTAGTAATATAAGGTGCATTCAAGGACCATCAAGAGTGGGAGAAATCGCCGCTCGCGATATAAATTGAAAAACTTTCTAACGCTATATTATTTTTGAATGGAATAATGGCCCATGATTCCAAAATTGACATTCCTTAATACACAATTTGATGCCATTATCCTAGTTGCGTATTGAATTTGTTTACCACAAAGAGATTTGCATTCCTATTTATTATAGATTAAAACTTATTTTTATCTCTGATTAAATGTGATTAAATATGAGTTAACTCTGGACAACATGTAATTAATTGCAATTAAATATTTTAATTGGTTGACAGCCTTAATTTAATTGTATTGGATGTACAGTATACATTGAAGTTTGCCCACCACAGGTTTAACCTGGAACAAGAACACACATTCTGTGCTTATTACTGTACTTTAGATCTCAACCAAGATGTCTTTCCTGAATTTTGATGAGCTCGTGACCCTTTTGTCATTATGTAAATGTAAAATGTTATCAAATACCAAACATGTACTCCCTTGGTCCACATCTAGTAATAATAATGAAAAATTTGTAGATAGAAGATTGTGATGAAGGCAGTATCACAGCAATTATCATTTTTAATAACTGTTATAATAACTGTCAAGTAGGATGGATTGACCTTGTATATTGTATATAATTAGTATATTAGTCTGTAGTGTTTAGTGACAAGTATGAGGGTTGTTCAAATAATCAGTGGTAGTTTCAATCGGATACTCTTGTTTTAGACTTATTCTAAAATCTGTGGACATCCACTTGGCAAAATGTTTTTACTTGCTCATATTCATTGTTCAAAACTTATAACAAACAAGTGCACCTGTGATGATGGCGCTCTTTTACTGTTCCCAGTATTCTTGACGTTGTACTTGACATGTGACAGTGGAAAGTCAACTTGTGTGTCGGCATGGCTGAAGTCATCCGGGATGACTTCAGCAAGAAGCCCAGAAGGGCACGTGCCAGCTTGTTAAGTTTTTATTTGTTTTAGCTTTTTCTCTTGATTAGTTTGCTGTGCCCAAATTGCACAGGGTTACCTGAAGTTTATACAGCTGTGTATAACTGGAAACAGACTGCCAAGGAGGAAAGCCCTTGGTCCAGCCGATGCGTTCACTCGCTTCACAGCTTGTCAGATAGTGTTTATTTGACAGAAGTGTAGCCGCGTGTGCCATAACAAACATGATGACAGAAAGCAGCAAGCTACTTCCATGCGACGGCCTTCATGACTCACTGGTCGTCTTTTCCACTTGGAGCTCCAAGCCTGCTGTCTGGCTCAAGTGGTCCTCAGATAACATCACCGAAAGTTATCACGGCTTGACAAAAGATAGCTGCTTTAACTTACTGACTGGACTGCTTATTTACAAAATGTATTTGCAAGAGAATGGCACTTGGGCTCACAGAGTATAACAAAAAAGTGATGTATATCTATTTACAGTCTGAAAAATCATTCAAATCATTTTGAAATGTCAAATCCGTAGGAACCCTGTCTTTGGTTTTAACCAAAGTTGAATGGGTTCTATACCACAAAGTTTGTGGAACATTACTATGTAGTTATTTCATAATCCTGCTAACCAACCAACTAAAGGAAATCAACACAGTGTTTATAACTTTTGCACTTTGCCTAGGTGGGAAAGCTTAGTTGTGATAACTCTCAGATGTTTCTCTTTGAGAATGTTTTCTGTAATAGTGTCATGTAACTACACTGCGCCGTGCACTGATGTGGCGCTCAAGCGCTCTACGTTAGAAAAGTGCTGTTTTTAATTTAGGACAACTGCAAAAAAAGTTGCAAGTGCCAAAAAGAATGTGAGAAATACTTAATAAATTCAAGAAATAATTTATAGTGAAGAACTAAGGTAGCGCCTGTTACAATAGGATTATAATGTAAAGTTTCCTTAATTAACAATAAAAATGAATGTTTTAAGGGAGACACTGAGATAGTGAGTTGGGGCATTGTGTAATGAGTATTGTACCTGCTACTGAGGTTTCCAATAAGGTTTAATTGAGCACGTATACAGCTCTAACCGCCCACTTTTGAATGTTAAGTTTGTAAAGGACTAGATTGAAACAGCGTCCTTGTGGCTTCTCCATCCTGTCATCTGTCATTCATATGTATTTCATGTTATTTTCTGCATGTACAATTACAATCATTCTCTATGAAATCTGTTTGGTGACGTTTTTTGAGTGGATTAGGATTTCCATTATTTATGGTAAAAAATTTATCCACTTTCAGTTTTCATTGGACCTTTTGGAACGGATTAATGACTGTGCAGTGAATGAAATATGGGTTTCAACGTGAAGTGCTTTGGTTACTTTGTGAAAAGGTGGTATATAAAATCCAGGTCGATCCTTTTATGTCTTCTATAACAGGTGATGGAAGGGGTGATGCCTGCAAGGACGACTTTGACAATGACAACATTCCAGATATCATTGATGTGTGTCCAGAGAACAACGCCATCAGCGTCACAGACTTTAGGAAATTCCAGATGGTCCACTTGGACCCGAAGGGAACCACTCAAATTGACCCCAACTGGGTGGTGAGGCACCAGGGAAAAGAGCTTGTTCAAACTGCCAACTCTGACCCAGGCATTGCCGTAGGTGAGCAGCACACATGTAAACTCCCTTACATTGAACTCATGCCAAAGTGGCGTAAAGTGTGAAAGTTCATTCTTCTTTTTTGCACACCAGGCTTTGATGAGTTCAGTGCTGTGGACTTCAGCGGAACAATGTACGTGAACACAGATAGGGACGACGACTACGCAGGCTTCGTATTTGGCTACCAGTCAAGCTCGCGCTTTTATGTGGTGATGTGGAAGCAGATCACTCAAACCTACTGGGAGGACAAACCCTCCAAAGCCTTCGGCATCTCTGGTGTGTCGCTCAAAGTAGTCAACTCAACCACCGGCACCGGAGAAAACCTCAGGAATGCTTTGTGGCACACGGGCAACACTCCTGGAGAGGTACGCTACATTTGAAAGCTTTTTTGTTGACTGTTTTAAAAGCTCAGACATGATTTTCAATGTTATTAATTTGACATAGGTACGAACTCTGTGGCATGACCCCAAGAATATTGGCTGGAAAGATTACACTGCTTACAGGTGGCATCTCATTCACAGACCAAAGACTGGCTTCATAAGGTAAAATATTAACCAAAAATGTACATTTAAAAATGTAAATTAGCTTAAATTTTTCAGGGATGTCCAACATTATTAGTCAATACTGGAATAAAATGAACAGTTCATATCATTAGTTTTTCTGCTAGAGCATGTTGCTTAGTAAGTCTGTGGTCTCAAATTATTTGAAAGTTTGGATTGTAAATAGGCAATGTGCAATGAAAGCGCTGGTAATGCAAGGAGGGAGTAATACTTTTGATCAGCTATATTCATGAGTCCCAGTTTATAACTTTACTGATTGTATTAGTCCAGAGTTTCAAATTTGCTTCTTGTACAGATGTTTGTGCACGTACAAATGTGCAGCCTTCCAACTTGCATAGTTGCCAGTATTATTTCATGATATTCTTTTTGTGAATTTATTAAGACTACTATTGGATATCTGTAAGAAAGCCAATATTGAGCATCTCTATAATTAAGAGATTGTTGTTGTATTTGTAGTTATATATATTATAGATATTTTTTGTGATAGAGCTCAAACGCTGAAACCTATTGCAAAAAGATATTGATGTTCATATACAAATACAAAACAAAATACAATACAAAACAATCATTAATTTACACCACTGCAAACAGCAACTATAACATTAAATATGTCAATTAATAGCTTTCTAGCAGTCTCATTCAAAACTAAGTATTATCACTTTGTTGATCTTGAATGTCAGTTGTGTCCAGTGAGTGTACATTGTGCAGACGTTTAGAGTGTAATGTGTTTGTCATGTTGTTCGCAGGGTTGTTGTGTATGAAGGTAAACAGATCATGGCTGACTCAGGACCAGTTTATGACAAGACATTTGCTGGCGGAAGGTTAGGATTGTTTGTCTTCTCACAAGAGCTGGTCTTCTTCTCCGACCTCAAGTATGAGTGCAGAGGTTGGTAAACTCTCGTTTGTTTACTCAGCGTTTGCAAATGAATCAAATATTTTATGTGGACTGTGTTTAACACCCATACCGTATACCGATAGAACACTGATGAACCACACTTCCTGTGTGGCAGGGACAAAGCATGGCTGTCTTTATCAGTGAAGAATGTGTGTTTTTGTTGTCATCAGCCTTTACCAAGGTTAAATTTTGTGTGTAAAAATAAGAACATTTCTGTTTTAATGAGTTGTAGAATATGTCATAGTTTAAAATGAGATAAAGCAGCTGTGAACCTACCACCTTGATGGAGGGAAACAACATATGGGAATCTGCATTGAAAAATTTAGCTGATGAAATTCAACACATTATGAATAGCATGACCGCCAGGGCTCTGCATTTTTGCATTTTGATTGGTTTATTGCGTGTTTATTTGCCGTAACAGACTGAGCTGGCATTGCACACAATCTTCATCGGGATTTCCCAAATCCCAGAAACACAAACTGACTATGATAGATATTTTGTATTGTCATAACATATGGATTAATCATATACAACACAACAGACATGACTTTATACATGGAAACTAATATTTGTCAAAAATGAGTGTCTGCTTGACAATCAGAATAATAATTTACCAAGTGTTGATCTGACATTCAATACAAAGTGACCAGACCAGGATTTTGGGTCCCAACTCTTAATTTAAGAGAAGAACTTGACGTCACTGGACACTTCATCAGGTACACCTGCACAATCTAATGAATACAATACAAAACTATCAAAAAAGTCTGCCTTTACAACAAAAATGATTAATTTTAATTATTGGACCTATTCAGTAGACCCCTATTATGTAAAGGTAACTTTTTAATGATCATAGTGGGTTATGAGTGTCCCAAGATTATATGATCACCAAGCACCAAGAGTGAGAAGAGAATCATCTTCCTTACTTGTTTGCTCCACATTTGAAAAAAGAGGCGCTTCCTTACAAAAACTTCCTTTTTCATAGACATATCGCCTCTGACCAACCTCTAGCCAGATGAGCCTGCCCTGTGTGTACAGCCACCACTTCACAGAGGACATCCTTGCAACAACAACAACAAAAATCAGTCTTTGCTACACATCTTAAAATAAAGCCATACGTTGTTCTGAGGGATACAATATATTTATTACATTGGATAAGTGCAGAGTTACAGTGAATATGTAAAAAGTGCACGACTTTGCTGGAAACAGCTATGGACAAACACAGCTCATTAACATTAAAGCTACAGACACACAAAACCGCATGTTCCCAATGGGGCTTACTAAAAGTAGAAATGTCACTCCACCTTCAGACCAGTCCAGGGTGTACTCGGCCTCTCGCCCAAAGTCAGCATGGATAGGCTCCTGCATACCCCCTGCAACCTTAATGAGGATAAGCGGCATAGAAAATGGATGGATGGCATTCCACCTTCAAGGCCATTTGAAATTGTTAAAAAGTAGTAAACAGCAATCCCTCACCACTTGGCGCTTGGATTTGAAATTTCACAGCAGCACTGTATCAGGTTTTTATTCTGTTTTGCGGCTGAAAATGTTCTATTAGCCAAAAAAATGCACATGTAAACAAATGTTACTTTTGCATCTAATTTTTTAAAATTGCATTCAAAGACATTGCAATCATATGTTATATTCTACACCAGTCACTAATGTAACTAATGTTTGGTGAGGCACACAAGCACCAGACTTGATCACAGAAACAACAAGCTTCATGTCTTGAATTACTTATTTATTACGTCTACTCTACTGTATTGAGTAATACAAGTGTAAATGTGACTATAATGGTTTTATTTCATGTCCAGAGGGCTCAAATAATTTTTGAAAACTTTATTTGGAAGGTCGTGAACAGGTTTTCTTTGCTCTAAGTGTAAAAAACATTCCATTTATAAATAAGAAATCCTACTTAAGTTCACTTATCACGCTTGGGTACCCGGTGATGAAATGTGATAAATGAGAGATTAAAGAAATATGGGCCCATCAAACCCAAGGCAGAATCCAATTACAGTAATGCTTTTAGCAATTTAGTCCATTTGTTAATATTACACCATTTCTTTCCACATATCCCTAATTTGTCCGTGTATTTTAGTCTCATTATTCAAACATTTGGGTGTTTTCTTCAATAATTTATACAGTTGTTTTTCCTTTCATCCATCCATTTTCTATGCTGCTTGGCCTCATTAGGGTTGCGGGGGTAAGCCTATCCCAGCTGACTTCGGGAGAGAGGCCGGGTATACCCTGGAATGGTCGCCAACCAATCACAGAGCAGACAAACAACCATTCACACACATTCACACCTATGGACTATTTAGAGTCGCCAATTAACCTAACATGCATGTTTTGGGGATGTGGGAGAAAACCCATGCACAGGGAGAACATGCAAAATCCACAGAGAGATGCGCAACAAATATTCAAACCCAGATATTCCAGATCTCTTGAGTGTGTGGCCAACATTCTGACCACTCGGCCACCGTGCAGCCAAAAAAAATAAAGGTCAAACTAATGAGAGAAACTTAGACTGTGCAAGTGTACCTAATATGGCGGGTTTTTGGTGGCCTTTGGAACGTTGAATATGCAGAGTTTGAAAATGTCAGCTTCTACATCATCTTGTTTGTGCAATGTGAGCACTCAGGTAGTAACCAATCACAGACGGAAACGTAGTAAAGCTCTCATGTGTTTGAATGCGATGTGAGAAAAACTCTTACAACCCTTCAACATGTCTTTCAATACTCAGATGAGCTGGAGTTGCCGACTGGGTTGACAAGGTAACAGCGTGCGTGTTATGTGTTGTTTTGTTGGCCCAAGCAAAAATTTGTGAAAAAAGAAAAGGTTTTGTGCTTGTCAGCTTTTTTTGTGTACAATGCACCACCAGGTTCATTGTGGAAGACCTTGTGTGTTTGTGAGGCTGTGTGTGTGTGTTAGTGTGTGTGTGTGTGTTCCAAGGACTTCCAACTTTCTGTCCAGCATTTAAAAGCGGAAAAACCTGCAGTCTTCTTGCAATCACTCATGACGAGCATGGCGCACTTGCCTCTCGCCCAGTGTTGAATGCATCTTGAATACAAACATGCAGTTAATAGCCACTATTTTCTCCATCTTTCCGCAGATAACTGAATCAAGATGGCGAGTGGGCAATGCCAAAGTGAACAGTGCATCGTCAATGAATACATTTCAACATAAATGAGACTTTCCATGCTCTTCAATGTTTCCACGCTGGAGAGGAAATGATGACTCTGATTTCCTTTTTTCCGGGGTGACTTGTATGTATACATTTCCCTCAATGGAGGTGGGAGTCAGAAGTACTGAAATGAGTGGATAAGTGGCAAAAATTATGCAGAATATTTCATTGTAACTAATGTACTTATGACTACATTTTTAAAGGATTCAATGTACAACCACTTAAAGTCTGTATGTGCTTTTCTACAATCTGTCACCCAAGTATGGTCCTTTTCGGTGCTTTGTCATGGCTTTGGTACAGAATATGACGGTATTAGTAACCAAAACATCATTTTACTGTTCTTTAGCGTTTCTGCTCATTCTATTCATCCCGAATGTTTTTAATGGAGGACTTGAATGAACTTTTTTTTACATAGTAAAGACCAAAGATGTTTATACTTAATGTCTGTATTATATTTGCTTTTGTAAATTATTTATGCTTGTTTTTGTTTGCATTTTTGCTAGAGTTTGTAAATAATTATTTATTTGTTTACACTGACAAAGCGCATAACTGATAATTATAGATGTCCACAAGAGATAATCATAAGTTTAAGGATGTGACAATAGTTTCCAGACAAAGGTTTACACCCGCCCTACTGCTTATAGAGATTTGAAATGTTGCTTCACTAAATTTGGCTGCCAGCTTGCACCATTCCCTTAAATACAATTTAAACTCTTGGAGGCAGTTGACTTTGGCAGCAACAATATTTTAAAAGGAAGTGGAATAATCTGAAGGTGTGTTTTGGAGGCTTGTTTTCACCTTAATTCTCTGGAACATAATAATGGACACATTATCACATTAACAGCTTAGAGTCTGTGATTTTTATGTGCAGTCGTTATGTGCAATGGCCTCATTAACAGTGTGAATATTCATATGGTAACCATTCCTATAAAAAATGATTTATTTGTCTGGGTAGAAATTAGGTTACCTGATTTGCAACTTCCCATGCACAAAATGTCAATGTAAATGGTCTTGTGTTTCATAAATAAATCACTTGTCCACCATTTTGTTAAGACTGCTATTTACATAGTATTTTTGTATACAGTGGAAGAGATGTCAATTACCATTTAGGATTTAGTACACAAATGTTGTACCTTACCTTTTCTAGAATAGTACTAAGACACTTGCTGTAAGTATAACTATCGCTACCATTTTCACTAGATGGATGAAACAAATGTGCAATGACTGCTTCAAGTTTGGCACCCTCAGACAACACCAGAATTTCTTCCCTGGAGATGCTTTGCCAGGCCTTTACTTGCTGCTTGCTTCTGGCTCATGTTTGTCTTCAGTAAATGGAAAGCCTCAGTAAACACCAGTGAGATCAATGTAGCCATACATGTCCATCTCCTGACACTGCCTTCTTCCCTGTGTTAGACAAATGATGTGGTATGCTTGGATTGTGCGCTCTTCCCTCTTCATCTTTCACTGTATCAGTCCAAAGAATCTGATTCCAGAACATTGGAGGCTTTTTTTAGATATTTTATGGCACGACTTTTGAGTGGTAGGGTTAGGACTAGTATTGACTGCCAATACGTATATTTTTTATTTGAAATGTTTCAAGATCATTGAATAATTTTGTGATATGTAGTAATTTGTTGATCATGATTATAATCAGAATAACACACAGAACAAAATTGTTAAGCAAAAAACATTTTCATCAACATATTTGTTAACAATTTAACATAAATAAACATTTATGTTATATACAGTATACATTTATAGACATGTTTTATACATGCAACAATATAAGAAAAATAAAAGTAATTCCCGTGCGCGATTTTATAACACACAAATGTGTGAGCAAAGAAAATTAATAGTGCAAATTAGCAAAACAAAATACAATGGAGACAATTTTGCCTCGGTTTGCGTTTCTCTAGTTAGTGTACAATGCGGCCCGCCTCTTGTGTTGTTGATACAACTAGAATAGAAGTATATGGGAATATCAAGAACAGAGTGTGAAAATATTCCCTTCCTTGCAACTCTTAATGTCATTTTTCATCACAAAAGGTTCTTCCTTGATCAGATCCTACAGTATTATCTTGCGAAACAAAATGGTAACCGCAACTAGAAGTCATCTACGTTATGTTATGTTAAAATCTTAACACAAATCACATTTTCATAGTTTTATTATTTACATACATTAAAAAAACTCTAACGAAAGACACGACATAGCAGCGAGATCAACCACCACCATCTTCCTTTTAAGTTTTCAGTCATGTCAAGAATTACTGTAAAAGTATTTATTCCTGTCATGCATAATTTATATGCATTCCAAATAGACTTCTGCATGTGAAACTATAACTGTACAACAATTTAAAAAAACGTGTTTTGTCTTACCATGTTTGGCTTTCTGTAATGGACTAATTGGATTTACATTTTCTGGGGGAAAAATCTATTCTGTTAATTTGCTTACAGTCTGAGCTGGAACTAATTAGTGACGCTAACCAATGTTCCACTGCATATTAAAAAAGATAAATGTTACGTTAAATGTATTTTAATTAACTAAAAGCAGTACATTTAAAAAAAATACCTTTATATGTTTTGTTACAAAATATAAAAAATATAAAAATATGAGCAACAAAAAAAAGTATCAATCTCATCATGCATCTGACTGTACTGATACTGTCCTATGCATTGATATTATCGATACTTGCATTGATCCACTCACCCCCTAAGTGTGGCACAGTGAGCTTCCTGTCAAACAATATACATAATAATAAACAGCCTCACCTACAACCTCCTAATTGTAAGAACTAAAACTTCTTTACAAGTAAGTGATGTTTACTTAGTAGTTTTAAAAAGAATTTTTTTTTTCTCAAGCTGTTGCACTTCTCCTTGGATCTGCTTCCTTGTCTTGAAGGAAGACGCTTAAAATTGTGATACTGTGAAGATTGTTTATGATTTTCTCACTATGAACACAACATAAATGGCCCCTACATTGGTTAGAGATTTTTTTCTATGGGTTTTGCACGCCATGAGTCCCAAAGTCAAGAAAACACGCAAAGGGTTAAGCCATGGAAGTGAAGCCAAGAAAATAGTGTGCGACTAGAGAAAATCGGGAAGTCCACACTCATAGCTGTGTGGCATGCAGAGAATATTTGGGTTGAGGTTTCTGGAAAGGTCGACGTGGCCAACGGGCTCTACGACTCCTTCGAGCCAGAGTGCTTTAGTGAGCTCTGCCAGAGGATGCCATTGTGTGACCCAGTAAACCAACATTTTCTCGACTGAACATCCTCGGTTAAAGCGCCTTTTTTATCAACGTTTGCAACTTTCAAATCAGTACATTGGGTGTCAGTTATATCAGAGGTGGAAAATGGCGTTCTGCACCATCTTGTCACTTCTAACAGCTTCGAGACAAATAGTGTACATAAAACTCAACCCGGGTAGGCAACCTTCTCATTGAAACACAAGTTTGATGTCCCGCTTCACTCACGGCCCTGTGAAATACCAGCCAGCCGTTCTAGGTAGCTTCACGTAATATTCCACTGACAGACTTTCTCAATTCAATGTTAAATTTCCTTCCTTCCCTCATTCAGGTTGGAATTTGAAGAAACCCAACACACAAAAGAAAAGTACAGTATTATGAAAGGTTATATCCAGTTGTTATAAAGTTAATTATCTCACAACCATGTTATGTCTTATTTAAAGCTACAACTAGCATTGCTAGCTTGTCTTAACCTACCTCTGTTTCACTCTTCTGTCATTTGCAGCGTTGCCAGACATACGATAATTATCCAATTTGTACGATAATTTCACACATTTTTCAATCGATAATTCAAAGAATCCTATAATGTAGGAGAATTTGAGCCCTTCAATACAAGGCTATTAACAAAAGCAAGCATCCTGCGATCTGCTTGATGTTGTGCCTCTTTACAGCCAAGTGGGGGCGCTGTTCTGCCAATGCCAGTTTTTAGTTTTTCTTTTAATTTTTTAAAATGTAAACTCCATTAGGCGGCGTGTGGCAATGTTTTGCTGTCGCAGATGGTCAAATTGGGTATGTACAATAATTTCCCCCAAAATACAATAATTTTAGGTTGTACGGGTGGTACTGGTATGATAATTGGTTATTTCTCAACTGGCAACAATGGCCATTTCTCTTTAGCTAATGCCTGCTAGCTTTGTAAATTATTATTATTCTAGTCAACAAAATAGTCGACACACTTTGATTACAGCATTCACTTTTGAAAAGCAGAACAGCACACATGAGAGCGCAAGCGTTTGTGCTTTTTTGGTGTCTTAAATTCTAAGCTAAAGCGAGCATTGTTAGTTAGCTTAAACGAGCCTATTTGCTATCTGTGTTTTGAACACTATATTACTATCTCACTGCTACCAAATATTTGCTTTCTTTTCTACCGAGCAATTGACAAAGTTCCATCTTGTGTCATGAAAAGCGAACAAGCAAACGGTGCTGAAAAAATGGTTTTATGGATGTTGCCTAAAACCCATCTGTCTTCTTCTTCTGCGCAGGAACATTGTTTGGATGAAGGAGTCAGCACTTTTTCCCGTTTCACAGAATTTGAGTGAAATCAGAATTTAGTGTTGCCACTGGCCGCTCTTGAACAAAGTGACTCCGCCGCCTGCCAAAGCAAAGAAGTGGATCTGTCATTTGGAGTAAAGTAAGTCATTAATATCATGGAGTACGACAGTTCCTACAGTCATTGGGAAAATATCCACTACTTCTGCCAGTCTTGGGAGTTGAAGGGAAGTTACACAGCTAGTTGTGACTCGGCTGCAAGCTGAGCTCCTGCTGCATACCGGTATGTGCTGAAGGAGGAAAAAGTAGACCTTTAAGACATCACAGATACAGTAAAGTGGTTGGGAATGTTCACTTGGAAGAGAATCAAATGAAGGAGGCAATTCCCAACATGATTATTAAGTTGAACGTCTGCTCAAATCCACAGTGTAGACATTTTAGGAATGTACTGTATGTTTCCATTTGTTCTTTTAGCAATGCTGTATGTACACTGCCTGGCCAAAAAAAAAGTCGCCACCAAAAAAAAGGTCATACGCGCTAATATTTCGTTGGAGCGCCTTTTGCTTTGATTACAGCACGCGTACGCTGTGGCATTCTTTCAATAAGCTTCTGCAGTGATCTTGCATCAAAGGGAAGCCACATTCGTGGGCATATATATAAGATCTTGCATTGATGATGGTAGAGTCTGGCCGCTGCACAAAGCCTTCTCCAGCACATCACAAAGATTCTCAGTGGGGTTAAGGTCTGGACTCCATGTGTGTGAAAATGATGGCTCATGCTCCCTGAACCACTCTTTCACAATTTGAGCCCGATGAATCCTGGCATTGTCATCTTTGAATATGCCCGAATATGCCGGTCATTCTTTGAGCACACAGTGTTGCTGAAGAGTGTTGCTAGACCTGGCCAACTGCAGCAACCTATTTGCTTAGTTCAATCCAGGTGGCGACTTTTTTTTTGGCCAGCCAGTGTATGAACAATACACTAGTAAAAACCCATTTTCTCCAGTGTTTTAAGTCATACAACAGTACTGTATTGTCAGTTAAAAGTTATGCACAACAAAATTATCGAGTTTGCAAAATTTGCAGAATCATGTTTTATAATTAGGGCGGTCAAAATAGCAAGCTAATGGCGGTAACGGTGGTTTGAAAGAGGACTGAGTACAGTACAAGCCACACATTCTCAATCGAAATAGCAAAAAAACAAAGGATGGCTACTTTGGGAACTCTAAAATATATGACATATACATAACAGTTATTTCACACTTTTTGGTTAAGTACATAATTCCACATGTGTTTGCCCCCATCTAAGTTCTTTTTTTTGCATGTTTGTCACACTTCAATGTTCCAGATCATCAAACTATCTTAAATATTAGTCAATGACAACTGAGCACAAAATGCAGTTTTTAAATGAAATGTAAAGGAAAATGTTATTTAGGAAGAAAAACACCCGACATGGCCCTGTGTGAAAAAGTGATTGCGCCCTAAACCTAATAAAAACGAAAAAAAGGAAAAATGTAGTGACTTATACACCAAATATCACTGTGAATACAAGCTGAATTGCACAATTTCTATATCATTTCAGTATATGCAGTAAATTGAACAATAACTAATGATAATCAATAAATGAATGTGATTCTTAATAATGTTAAATTTGGCATAATCAGTGTTATTTAATAATAACTTGTTTATTGAGACTTCACGTACATCCAGCAACACATAGCGTGCACTCGATTTTGTGGAACAAAACAGTACAGGGCAAAGAGACTGTACAGTATGTGCAATACTGTACAAAACCAAGACAGTTTTCGAAAAACATTTTTTGATAATAAACAAATTTTAGGAAAACTTTAGTATATGAAAGTGTACTTTGCCTTACGCCATTCGACTTGATTTTGCAGTTAGCCAAAAATGATGAAGCCATAAGCTGTACCTGACAATATTCTGAATTGTGACTTAAGCATAAAAATAAGTTAACCATTGTAAGAAGTTAAATAATAAGTGACAAAACACTGTTTTATCACTTATTATTGTTGTTGTAGTTGTACCGCTTTAAATGTGAGGCAGTTTATTCAACTTCTAGGGTATATTTTTGTCTCCTTTTATGTTCCTTTTTTTCTTCTTCTTAGTCTTGCAAAAAGCCAAAAAAGAACAAAGAAGGCGTCTTCTTTAACATCATGCAGAAATGCTGTTAAAAATCATATGTTTTGTGTAACCTCAAAGTAGGGCTACCATCTCCCTGAAAAATAAATAAGGCGCACCTTGTCGTCCGACCTGATTGTCTTCATCCCTACCCTTGGAGTAATTTGTTTTTTCCTTTTTTTCTATATGTTTTCTATATTGTATATCAAACTTGAATAATTTTATTAATTTGGGAAGATATGGGAAACACATTTCAGTCATTTAGTTTTAGTTCAAAACAACCTAATGAAATAAATTACCTTTCCTCGTGCAGATGGGATCAAAACCACACCCTCCACCACAAAAGACCAAAACATGTAGGATTACACCACCAGACGAGGTGGTGAATTCTGCCATTCAATTCTCCTATTGCTGACGGTCCAAGGAAAAGCCGGGTACAAAATGTTATACAAAGTACCATGTCATTCATTAATGCCAGTGACACTGCACATTTTTCTTCTTAAGGTAATAAGGAATGAAGTGGTGTCAACTTTGACAGCAGGTTTCAATGACAGTACAGTCATGAAAGCGGATAAGCAGCAATAGCCCTGCACATCCGTAGAGGAGCTCTAACTCCGGAGCAGATTTGGCGGACTGGTGAATCTTGGATTAAATCAAGCAGGGGTTTCTTTAAGAATCCCGCATGATTCAAATCTGAAATTAACACAGGTGTCCTTGACGAATAGAGTCCAAATAATAATCGAGATAGTCTAAATAATCTAATAATAAATAATCTAATTTTAATAATCTTTCAATAATCCAAACGAAATGCAATGGAAAATAGGCTCCACTGCACAGAGACACACTCTCAAAAGCAGGCCAGCATGGTCACTCATGGCTATAGCCATTTGTCTGTGTGCATGTGTGTGTGCATGTCTGTGTGCGTGTGTGTGTGTATGTGTGTGAGTGACCATACTTTTGGCTCACGGTAACACTTTAACACACTCCAGATGGCACACACTTGCACCTGGAGTAACAGTCACTGAAATGTATTTGTTTCTTATTTGTTGTAGCATAATGTCTTGAATCAGCTTTAGCAATGTCAAACAGTAAAAAAAAAAAGATATCTTCAAACAAAACATGTAGGAATTCCATGTCAAATTCTACCGTATGAGAGCAAAAACAAACTAAAACTCAGTAATGTAATCTGTAGAAAGTCATGTGTTTTTCTTCACACCAATGCAGTCTGTTTTTTATTGTTAGACCAATGATTAATAATTATTATTCATAATAAATACACCATAGTATTCTGCTTATTATAGTTTTTAGTGGTGGACCAACTGTTTTCTCTGTTTTACTAGTGAAAACAATTGACTACTTGATATCCTTTATAGTCTTAATAAAACTCTCATGGAAATACACATGATTAATGTTATCACAGACCCCCCAAACTTCCCACCTCTACTTCCCTTATGTAATTTTAACCATTTGCCTATTAGTTATGTGCTGGAAATTGTTACCTTTCCCCTCATCATGCCAAAGTAGTTATTGTTTGGCGGGATATGAAATCATTCTCTCAAATATGGAAAGTATTTGGTGCACCAATTCTTGCAGTTGCGCACGTGGCACATTTATTAATTCAGAAATGTTCATCATTATATTTGGGAACACTCTGTTAGTAACACAGTAACTATGTTGAAATGATGTCAAATGTAAACTTAAAATGGTCCATTCATGCCAACACTTCATGAGTAACGCAACAAGATACAAATGCATAAAACACATGATACTGTGGCAGCTTCCATTAGAAATCATTATTCTTAAGGTTTAAAAGCCCTTTTGGACTCAACATCACATTGTGGCAATTTGTGTGTTATATGACTCAATATACACACAGTAGGTTGGATGGTTGTAAAGTTCATATTCCTCATATACTGTAAATAGGGGGTCTGCTGGCAGCACAGTCACATTACAGGCATTATATGCATGCATGTCTGCACGTGTGGAGAAAATTTCAACTACAAATCCATCCATCTATCCTCACCCTAAATGTCAGTGCTCCAGTAATGTAGTTTAATCAGGGTAACAACGTTAATAACAATAATAACAATGTCACTGTTGCTAGGTTATTATATGCACATCACAAAGTTTAAATATCTGATGAGATAAACAATGTAATCTTGATGTTGTAGCTGTAAGTCAGGCCAAGCCAAAGGTCACCTCTGAACCATCGATGTCACTTCCTGTCCACCCCTACTAAACTTCCCTAGCACTGGAACAAATTTACACCAATACACCCGAGCATGCAAATTATTTACATTCTAAAGGGCTTATTTTCTCCTATTACATCAACTACATTGGCTAATTTGAGTGTAAGTGTGGCTATTGTGATGTTATTTTATGTCTAGTGGGCTCTAATAATGTTAAACTGTGTGGTCATAAACAGGGTTTCTATGAGCTACTTACACAAATATTTGATTTGTAAATAAGGAATTGGAATTTGATTGAATAAGAGATTATCATGCAAATGATTAGCTAGAAAATAGTAACTCAAACATTTTGGAAAGATAGACTATTTGTTTTTTTAAGGAAGAATGTAAAGCATTCATATGCAGTGATTTCACTTAAATTATTACATTAAAGTTCTTTCTACATCATGCTCATCCAAGTCCCTCCTCTGATGCTGAGCCAAAATGGTACATCTTCCTGGCTCTCAGCTCTTGGCTTTGGGCCTGTGCATTAGGATAATTCTGAAAATTCTGTCTGCCACACATTTTAAGGCTTATGCATTCCCCTCACCGACTGAATAAAAAAGGGCACGTTTTAGCATAAAAGGTTTTCTGTGCACCCTTAAAAGGGTGACAAAAGAGAACCTTAAAATGAAAAGTCAGTCATGCTACTCTCCATCTTCTCTCCAGATGTGTGAGAAGACAGAAGACGACCTGAAGATCACCATCAAACTTATTTGTACTATCACTGTATATGTGTGTGTGTGTGTGTGCGTGTTTGTGTGTGTGTGATAAAGTAGTAATATTAGAGGAAACTAGCAAATATTTGTGTGTGTGTGTGTGTGTGTGTGCGCGCGTGTGTGAGGTGTGCTATCGTTTACTATGTTGCGCAAATATTTCCCAAGTGAGTCAATAAAGTCTCATTCAATCTGTGAAGCATTGAAGATGAAAGTGGCCCACATGTCAGAGAAGTATGTAGTTGTTCAGCCCATATTCTCAACATATGCGCTTTAGTAAACCGACAAGGAAGCTTTCTCACATCACTTTTTATAGCCTCCCTACTTGATTTAACAGTGTTTAATAAATACCAGCGCTGGATTGTCATGCAACAAGCGTGCCTCTCAGACTTTTTGAACAAGCTCTCAGTGGCAGCATCACAGAAAGTCAAGTGGACAGGAATTATATTGCTGTAGTTACTGCGGCTGATTTCCTTGTGGCAACCAGACATCCTATTTTATATAATGGAATTTCATTTTTGTATCTATCACGGGTAACAATCATTGAGAGGCATATTCTAGTGTTTTTTTCAATTTGTGATTTAATGTATGTATTTATTTTTTACTTATCACATTTATTGTAATAATGCAATTAAAAAGATGTATTTGTTTTCATTGAATATAATGTCAAATTTATATTATTTTACTTTATTGTATTGTAAATTCTAAATATTTTAATTAAATTCTACTGAATGCATGGGCCTGACTGACTGGTGACTCTGAACAGGATAAGTTCTAGAAAATGTACGAATAAATGATTTTGTTTGATTTGTTTGAACACAGCTCTTCAGACTGCGCTGAAGTCATTCTTTATCTAATTACTGATGCTGTATCCATTAGCTTCACAACAGAAATGTGTTATTTCCACAAGAGGAGATGTATGATGTTACACATATCGGTGTCGGTTGTTATCAGAATCAGAGATTAAGTGTTGGAAAAAATTGGCATATCGGATTTGGCAAAAAAAGCCAATGTCAGGCATACCTAGTGAACAGGTAGTGAACAGGCTTTTTTGGCTTGGCTCTCCCTTTGATAGATCAGCACTATTTATTCTTCTTCTTTTCCTTTCGGCTTATCCCTTCAGGGGTCGCCACAGCGAATCAATTGCCTCCATCTAACTCTGTCTTCTGTATCCTCTTCTCTTGCGCCAACTACCTTCATGTCCTCTTTCGCTACATCCATAAACCTCCTCTTTTGTCTTCCTCTAGGCCTCCTGCCTGGCAATTCAAAACTCAGCATCCTTCTACCAATATATTCACTATCTCTCCTCTGGACATGTCTGGACCATCTCAGTCTGGCCTCTCTGACTTTATCTCCAAAACCTCTAACATGTGCTGTCCCTCTGATGTGCTCATTCCTGATCCTGTCCATCCTGGTCAGACCCAAAGAGAACCTCAGCATCTTCATTTCTGCTACCTCCAGCTCTGCCTCCTGTCTTTTCCTCAGCGGCACTGTCTCTAAACCAAACAACATCGCTGGTCTCACCACAGTTTTGTACACCTTTCCTTTCATTTTAGCTGAAACTCTTCTATCACACATCACACCCGACACTTTTCTCCACCCATTCCAGCCTGCCTGCACACGCTTCTTCACCTCTTTTCCACACTCTCCATTGCTCTGGACTGTTGACCCTAAGTACTTAAAATCCTCCACTTTCTTTATCTCTTCTCCCTGTAACCTCACTCTTCCACTTGGGTCCCTCTCATTTACACACATGTACTCCGTCTTGCTGCGGCTGACCTTCATTCCTCTCCTTTCCAGGGCAAACCTCCACCCCTCAAGCTTCTCCTCCACCTGTTCCCTGCTCTCACTACATATCACAATGTCATCTGCAAACATCATAGTCCATGGAGATTCCTGTCTAACCTCGTCCGTCAGCCTGTCCATCACCATAGCAAACAAGAAGGGGCTCAGAGCTGATCCCTGATGGAGTCCCACCTTCACTCGGAACTCCTCTGTCACACCTGCAGCACACCTCACTACTGTCTTACAGTCCTCGTACATGTCCTGCACCGCTCTAACATACTTCTCTGCCACTCCAGACTTCCTCATACAATACCACAGTTCCTCTCTGGGCACCCTGTCATAAGCTTTCTCCAGATCTACAAAAACACAATGCAGCTCCCTCTGACCTTCCCTGTACTTCTCAATCAACATCCTCAAAGCAAATACTGCATCTGTTGTACTCTTTTTTGGCATAAAACCGTACTGCTGCTCACAAATGCTCACGTTTGCCCTTAGTCTAGCTTCAACTACTCTTTCCCATAACTTCATTGTATGGCTCATCAGCTTTATTCCTCTGTAGTTGCCACAACTCTGCACATCTCCCTTGTTCTTAAAAATGGGCACCAGCACACTTCTCCTCCATTCCTCAGGCATCTTCTCATTATCTAAGATCTTGTTAAACAACCCGGTCAGGAACTCTACTGCCACCTCTCCTAGACACTTCCATACCTCCACAGGTATATCATCAGGACCGAGTGCCTTTCCATTCTTCATCCTCTTCAATGCCCTCCTCACTTCTTCCTTACTAATCTTTGCTACTTCCTGGTCCACAACAGTCACCTCTTCTACTCTTTGTTCTCTCTCATTTTCCTCATTCATCAACTCTTCAAAGTACTCTTTCCATCTTCCCATGACACTACTGGCACCTGTCAATACCCTTCCATCCTTATCCTTCATCACCCTAACCTGCTGCACGTCCTTCCCATCTCTGTCCCTCTGCCTTGCCAACCTGTATAGATCTTTCTCTCCCTCCTTGCTGTCCAACCTAGCATACAAGTCATCATAAGCCCCTTGTTTGGCCTTTGCCACCTTTACTTTCACCTTACGCTGCATCTCTCTGTACTCCTGTCTACTCTCTTCAGTCCTCTCAGTGTCCCACTTCTTCTTAGCTAACATCCTACTCTGTATACACTCCTGCACCTCTTCACCACCAAGTTTCCTTATCTACTTTCCTTCCAGATGACACGCCAAGTACTCTCCTACCTGTCTCTCTAATCACAGTAGCTGTAGTTGTCCAGTCATCTGGAAGGACTTCCTGGCCACCCATGGCCTTTTTCAACTCCTTCCTAAAAGTCACGCACCACTCCTCCTTTTTCAGCTTCCACCATTTCGTCCTCTGCTTTGCCTTTACCCTCTTCATCCATTCTCACCACTAGAGTCATCCTACTCACCACCATCCTATGCTGTCTGGCTACACTCTCACCTACCACTGCTTTGCAGTAACTGACCTCCTTCAGGTTACACCTTATACACAAGATATATTCTACCCGTGTGCTCCTACCTAGACTCTTATAGGTCACCCTATGTTCCTGTCTCTTCTGGAAGAAAGTATTCACTACAGGCATTTCCATCCTTTTTGCAAAGTCGACCACCATCTGTCCTTCTACGATCCTCTCCTGGATACCAAACGGGCACATCACCTCCTCATCATCTCTGTTTTCTGCACCGACATGCCCATTGAAGTCCGCACTAATGACAACTCTCTCACTTCTGAGGATGTTTTGCATCACTTCATCCAGGTCTGACCAGAATTTCTCTTTCTCCTCCATCTCACATCCTACCTGTGGAGCATACCCATTAACAACATTGAACATCACACCTTCAATTTCTAGCTTCAGGCTCAGGCTCTATCTGACACTCTTTTTACCTCCAGGACGTTCCTAGCAAATATGCCACATACAGCGTGGAATAATGTCCCATTGTGACCGATTTATTTAAATTGCAGTATATAGTATTGGCCCAATACTATAATAATAATAATAATCCAGTTTTACTGGATTAACAAACCTACATTTATTATAATAATTATAATTTGGGTCTTTTACAGTGTATATTATAGCATACCCGCGCGACCCTATTGACAACAAGCGGATGGATGGATGCTATATAATGCCATAATGTCATCTGATACCCCACCACCAGAGGTCGGTGTCTGCCTATAAATGTACAAGACCAGAAACGATGGCGCTGTGAAAGATGCTATCATAGCTAATACATGTTATTGCATAATGAGAAAACAAATCTGTTATCTCAGTCCTAATTAAATCATTTATTTTACTTGTCAGAGTAATTAACCACCCTAAAGAAGTCAGCGCTCATGCTGTCCGCTGCGTTCGTCAACGTGCCTTTCCTGTTTGCTAATCTACGCCGCTGCCAAAGAGTCAAAAAATAAGAGACGTCTCTCTTCCTCTTTTTCGGGTTACTAAATTGTTAACATTTTATCTGCGGAACCCATCCATCCATCCGTTTTCTATGCCGCGTATCCTCATCAGGGTGAACTCATCAGGGCGGATATATTTTGATATATGTCAACTGAGCCATCCTGAACAACACATAGAGTAGCGGCTCTACATTGGATTACTCCCCGGGCGAGACCACTCCCGAGGGCCGCTACCCCCACCCCCGCAGGTCTTTTCCTTTTTTTCAGCGCTCGTGCCGCCCCCCATGTGACACGAATAAATGCCGCCCCGGGCGGCTGTCGGGTTTGCCTAAAACCGCCTCCAAAGTACAGTTCTTACGATTGTGGCGGTGTTGGTGCGGTATAGACGATCTTTGCAGGCAGCAATTGGTAAGAGGAAGCGCGGCTGTCACTGAGTTCTACCCATCTGGCTTTGCAGGCATGGCCATGGGTGTGGTAAAAAACCAACCTTGGGACTGACAGTCAGAGACCAACTGTACTCACGCCTACGTCCACCAGGCAGAATAAAAAGCAGGAGAACAAGATTTTCGGGCGCAATGCACAACCTTTAAGAGGGTGAAAGTTGCCTTTTGGTTCTCAATAAAAGGCCGTCTACTCTGCTGTGGGACCTGGTGAGACAACACAGCATTTTCACTTTTCAGTTTAACTTTGCTGTCAAAATGTTACTTGTGTAGTCTTTGCAGCCGCGTTCTTTGCTTGAATGCTTGGTGGTATTGCTGTTTTAATGATTACCAGAAGCGGTGTTGACTTAACTTGCATATCAACTTTTTGCACTCAGATTTATTCGGTTCAACGTGTGTCTGGCAAAGGTTCAGTGGGGTCTATGGTTCGGGAGCCAAATGCAGCTATTTTTATGACTGAATCTGGCTCTCAAGCATTTCTTAACAAGATAACTTATTGATTTCTTTAATTTTTGCTGACATCTTGAAGTAAAACATTACAAAAATCACAGTAATAAAAATTATGTAGTATTAACTAGTAAAGAAGTATTATACAGTAAGTATTAATGAATAGCTTCAGTTATTATGTTATTAAAAAGAATACATTCACAAACTTATGTTCTAAACATTTTTATTCTTGCTTAAAGATGCAAAAAAGTATTACATTGCTCTCACAGGAACATATTTTAAAGTAGGTGGCTTTTGTGACTCTCTTGGCCAAAAAGTTTCCCGACCCCTGCTTTAGAGGGTTGTGACAGTCTGGCACAAACATGAGAGTTATGTTATACTGCCTCCAACTGCACGACTCCTTTGAGAAACGGATCTGACAAAGATCATATAAACAGCTTGATGGTTCTATTTACAATATTTACAGAGTTGTGTGCATTATGCTTGTGCAAACATTCCAGAACAATGAGCCTGGTGGAGCTGCTGAAATGCCAGTTCTTGATCCACCTGATCATCTGCTACGTGTTCCTGGTCAGCGGCCTCATAGTCAACCTGCTCCAGCTATGCACTTTACCTCTTCGGCTGGTCAGCAGACAGCTGGCCCGCAAGGTCAACTGCAGGTTGGCTTACTGCATCTGCAGTCGTAAGTATTGCCACTACTTTGGCATATGGTGTGTTTACTGCTTCATGCAGCCTCACAAATGTCATCTTCCTGATCTCCAGAGATGGTAGCTGCATTGGAGTGGTGGTCTGGGACTGAATGCACTCTTTACACAGACCCAGAGAGTTTCCTTTTGTACGGAAAGGAAAATGCAATTGTGGTTCTCAACCACAGTTTTGAGATAGACTTCCTGTGTGGCTGGACCTTCTGCGAGAGGTTTGGTGTTCTTGGGGTAAGACACCGTCTACTACCAAGCCTTTGGTTTAATGCATAGGGTTTCCTGCCAGGCAATAGAGAATCTGTAACACATAGGGGCTCCCCTACTCTTCATCCCACTCGGATATAAAGTAATGCCTCGCCACTTTGCGCCTTAAATTTCACAGCTTCACTTTATAACGTTTTTTCGAAAAATATGCTAATTAAAAGTCAAATTAAATAATACTTTTTCATTTTTCAATGAAACGGTATGATTACTCCAAAAATATACATATTTAAGCAAATGTGACATATTTTAAGCATAAAAATTGTTAAACAAACTGAAATGCAAATATAAGGCATTCAGAAGATGCATTCCAAAACATTGTGATGATATGTAGTATTTTGCACTGGTCACTAGGTGTCAGTAATGTTACTGTAATGTTCAGTGAGACACACAAACTCTTGACTTAACTGCCTGAACAGCAGGCTTTTATTACACTTTTAAATTGTCTCACAACCGGTACAAGAATCCCTAACACGAGCTATTGTTGCAACTTAAACTCAACACTGAACCGCCAACGCACTTCCTATACACACCACCGGAACACATTTACAACAACACAAACAAGTCTGAGTCTTATTAAAGTTTTAAATGACTTGTTTTCTGTAATTATATGTACTGTATTGGGTAATACGAATGTAGGTGTGACTATGGGGGGGTTATTTGATGTTTGGAGGGATCTAATAATGTTTTTAAAGAAAACATACAGGGTGGGCCAATAAAATATTACATTTTCATCTCAATGGACATGTTAATAGGCACAATATGGGATTTAGGGCCCAGAAGGATGGTGCACCTCCATTTTGCTCAAATGTTTCACTGGATTTCTTCAATGGAGATAGGCTCGTCTCATGGCACACAAATAACCCATGGCCACCTCTCCTCATCTTTGTCCTGCAGACTCCTTCCTTTGGGGATACCTGAAGGAGAGAGTGTGTGATTAAAAAGTGGTAACATTTTATTGGCGCACCGTGAAATTTACAGTAGAAGGTCATAAATGATCTAACTTCGAAAATATTCGACCTACAAATAAGGAATCCTACTTTGCAGAAATTCTTATATGACGGTTGGAATGGAACCAATTAACCACAATAAACAAAGGATTACTGCACACGCTTTCATTTTACTGCTATATATGTTGCTTTTATAGACATACTGATGTGTCCAAGGACTATATAAGGATTTTATCAATCCATCTACTTTGTATACTGCTTGTCCTCATTAGAGTCACATGTAAACGGGAGCCTATCCCAGCTGACCGAGAGTATTCGGTTCATTTTTAAAATTGCTTTAAAAACAACATTTTGTTAAAAAAGAATCGTTACCTAGAACATGTAAACATTGAAATGACAACTTAAAAATGTCCTTCAATTTAAGGATTCACTTAAGACACGTGTAGCATGTTAAGTTTAAAAATGTGTATGTTTAATACTGTCTAATTAAAACTGATGCATTTTTTTAAGAGTTCCAAAGTTCTTGCCAAAAAGGAGTTGGCTTACATTCCGGTTATTGGTTGGATGTGGTATTTCCTGGAGATTGTTTTCTGCAAGAGAAAGTGGAAAGAGGACAGAAAGACGGTAACCCTGAGTCTTCAGAACTTGAGGGATTACCCTGAAAACTTTTGGGTAAGTGTGAGATGTGTCTTTAAAGCTTTATCGCAGATAACATCTTAGGATGTAACTATTAATTGATTTATTTTCTGGTGGTAGTTTTTGCTTTACTGTGAAGGAACACGCTTCACACCAAAGAAGCACCAAATCAGCATGCAGGTGGCAGAGAGCAAAGGTTTGCCCAAACTGAAGTATCATCTTCTACCAAGAACCAAAGGATTCTGGGTCACGGTTCAAAACCTCAGAGGAACTGGTGAGTCTTTCACCATCACGCCACAGCAGTTACAGTGTGTTAGGTCATTTGTAAGTCAAATGAATGCACAATTGACACCATTGTGTGTCTTCTTCCACACAGTTGCAGCTGTATACGACTCCACTCTTAACTTCAGAAGCAATGAAACACCAACTCTGCTGGGAATACTTAGCGGGCAGAAATACCATGCAGACTTGTATGTAAGGTACTGCTTTTTGCTGTAGTTCCAACAGTGTTCTTCATTACACGTGTTGTTCATCATCCTATATGACAGGGGTGGGCAAACTGTGGCCCGTCAAGTATCTTAGTCCAGCTTACGGGGGGATTTCAAGTTCCTTTTTTCTTTTCAAACCTTTTAAATTTAAGCTGTAGCCGGCAACATGACTTGCTTGTGGCATGCTTGGGTTACACAGTAAATAGCCATATTCCCTCCGCAAGGCATGCTAGGTACTGTAGCTTGTGGTACTCTCCCCCTAAACATTTTGCTGTGTTTGTCGCATGTTTGCCTGATTGCAAAATATGGTGAGGATAAGAGAAGAAAAACAAGGAGGGACATTAACATACCTTTTATATCCAATGTTTGATTGTTCATAGGTCATAATGGTGTTGCTGCTGGGCTACCCAGCATGCCTTGTGGGCAAAAAATCGTTCCACAAGCAGCATATACTTGTGCCGATGCTTTGCTTGACCATGTTTGGGTGGCAGCAGGTGACATTGTGGGTTGTCAAAACACTGCTAATGGGGACGTGGTCAGCGGGAAAGTAAAACAAACTCGGAAATAGCGGCATATTTCAGTAGTATCCACAGAAGACTCCTCGGCAAAAAATACGTTGCCAATGGCTAGATATGACATAATCATAATACAATGACCTAAATGAATGATAATATTTACAGGCTTAATAGATAGATAGTTTATATCTGTTTATGTAAAAAAGAATGGTATATAATAACGATTGAGGCAGGAGTGGTGTTCAAGATCCCGCTGCGACGATGGTGATGGCTGGGTTTGCTTCAGACAAGTGAAAGATTATCACAAGTGGATCAGACATTTTGATGAGATGGTATTGTGGAGACAGGGATCCTCCGTGAATCACCACCTTATCATGGTGGAAGGGTTTGAGTGCTTGAATGGTCATAGGAGCTATGTTGTCGGGGGCTTTATGGCCCTGGTAGGGTCTCCCAAGGAATAGCCAGACTAAGAGGGATTCAGAAGACCTTTAATAGTTTCACCCTGAATTACTCAAGGCTCCGGATGTTGGGGAACTGTCTTTGTTGACATGTCTCTTCAACATCGCATGGAAGTCAGGAACAGTACCCATTTCTTAAAGGGGTGACTGGAGGGTGTGTTCCAACTATATGGGGATCACACTTAGCCTCCCTGGAAAAGTCTATTCCAGGTTGCTGGAAAGAAGGGTACGACCGTTAGTTGAACCTCAGTTACAGGAGGTGCAATGTGGTTTCTGTTCCGGTCACAAAACACTGGACCAGCTCTACACCCTTGCAAGGGTACTCGAGGGTATGTGGGAGTTTTCCCAACCGGTCTACATGTGCTTTGTAGACTCGGAAAAGACATTTGACCGTGTCCCTCGTGGTGTCCTGTGAGGGATGTTCAGGGAGTACGGGATTGGTGGTCCGCTACTACGTGCCATTCAGTCCTTGTACAAATGGAGCAGGAGCCTGGTTCGCATTGCCAGCAGTAAGTCGAACTTGTTTCCGATGAACATTGGCCTGCCCTTTGTTACCAATTCTGTTCATAACCTTCATGGACAAAATTTCTAGGCATAGTCAAGGCATCAAGGGAGTCCAGTTTGGCGGCCTTAGGATCTCGTCTCTGCTGTTTGGTCCTGATCACTTCATCAGGTTTCTTGTCCCAGGTGGAGGAGTTCAAGTATCTCGGGGTCTTGTTTGTGCGTGAGGGAAGCTTGGAGCGTGAGGTCGACAGACCGATCAGTGCAACGTCTGCAGTAATGCGCTCGCTGTACCGGACCGTTGTGGTGAAGACAGAGCTGAGCCGAAAGGCAAAGCTCTCTGTTTTATTGATCGAACTATGTTCCCACCCTCACCAGTGGTCATGAGTTATGGATTATGACCAAAAGAACGAGATTGCGAATACAAACGGCGGAAATGAGTTTCCTCTGTTGGATGGCTGGATTCACCCCAGGAGATAAGGTGAGAAGCTCAGTCATTCGGGCGGAACTCAAAGTAGAGTCGCTGCTCCTTCACATTAAGTGGAGCCAGTTGAGGTGGCTCAGGCATCTAGTTCGGATGCCTCCCGGAAGCCTCCCTGGTGAGGTGTTCCAGGCATGCCCTGCTTGGAGAAGGTCCCGGGGAAGACCTAGGACACAGGATGGATGTACTATGTCTCTCAGCTGGCCTGGGAACGCCTTGGTGTCCCCCCGGTGGAGCTGGAAGAATTCGCCGTTGACCGGAAATTCTGGACTTCCCTACTAAAACTGCTGCCCCCGCGACCTGGTTAAGTGGAGTGGTTAAGTATTGTGGAGACGAGGATCTGAGAAATTCTGAGCCTGGTGACGTCATAATATGCACATTAATTGAGTAAATTTACTCCCATCACAAACTTTGGGTCATACCGATGATTTTGAAAGAGTGAAGTAGAGTCAAAACTGCTAAAACCATGCTAAAACCCTGGTGCCGAAAGGGTTAAGTTACATGTTATGTTTAGCGCTTAGTTTTTGTTTATCACTCATGTAGTTGTAGTTGTGATGCGTTAACTTGCTGTGGGTGTGTTTTGTTTTTGTTTTGTTGCACCGTTTTGTTCTACTTGACCATCTATATATACTGTATATATGGCCCTCAGCCAAATATTTCAATTCAATGTGGCCCGCGAGTCACAAAGTTTGCCCACCCCTGCTGAGATATCCTATCTGAGACCTTCCCACTTGCTTGCAGGAGAATCCCACTGGATCTGATCCCAGAAGATGAATCTGAATGTGCTGATTGGCTCCACAAACTCTACCAGGAAAAGGTGAGGAGTTCATTCAAATATGTAGTATGTTCTTGTATTTAAGGGAAGATAGGGTTGTACATCGAGTCTCCAGCACCACTGGTAACCGAGACTAACATTCAGATTTTCCCACAATCGTTAACATTTTTTAATTTCAATTCGTCATTTTCGATGCCCAGTCCGACGACTAGAAGAAACCGCAATGAAGCGGCTCAAACGTTTGGCTTAACATCAGAAAAAAAGGAGTTATTGCATGGTGTAGAAATAACATTGCCTCGTTTTTGATGCGCTACGTGTCCTCCGACGTAGCGGGGTCGGAGGCAGGGGTCGGGAACCTTTTGGGCCAAGAGAGCCATAAACCACACATACCCTTTATTTTCAAATGTATTTTTGTGAGAGCCATATCCTATTTTTTAAAATGTGCAAAGAACTAAAAGTGTGCTAACAACTTTAGAAGATAATAAGTATCTGAATTGGATGGAACCAAGTGCTAAGAAAGTTTTATATTTTGAATGTTGTTTTTAACACTGACTCCTGTCATCGTTTATTTTAACATGTCGGCAAAGAAATTACACATAACATAAAAGAAAAATGATATTCTTAATTGTTATATCGTGACTTTATTCCCACAATATTTTAACTTTATTCCAAAATTAATTTTCCCTTAACCTAATATTCCAAAAATTACAACTTTATATAGTTTTGTTTGTTTCTTAAATTGCGACATTTATAAAATAAAAAGAACTCTAAAATGACATTGTTTTTACTCATCTTACAAGTTTATTGTCGTAAAATTGTGACTTTTTTCTCTTAATATTTTGACTTTCTACTTGTACAATTACAGCAATTTTTTCAGTTTCTGCTGTTTTTTTTATTTTCCCAAAACTTTACTTTATTCATGTAATGTTTTGATTTTATTCTCTTTATATTGTAACCTTTTCCACAACCTAATTTTCCAAAAATGATAACTTTTTTGGTTAGATTGCAACTTTTGTGTCATGATATTTTGAATGTATTTTTTGTCAAATTACTTCTCATTTTAAAATGTTTGCTTTTTTTTGTTAAATTGTATTTTTAGATTGTGCCACAGGCAAGTAAATAACTCAGACCGCACTTCGAACACCCCTATTGTAAAGCAAGATATGTTAAATTTTACCAAAAAGCTGAATTAAAATAAATAAATGTTATGCTGTTTAGTAACTTCCGAGAGCCGTGTGTGGTCATCAAAAGGGCCACATTTGGCTCCCGAGCCATAGCTTTTCCCTACACCTGCGCTGAGGAGTCCCAATCAAGAAAGTCAAGCAATAAATGCCGTCTTGCCTCATGTCAATGCAACCGAGGGTTTCAAGATGCCCGCTGATGTTTGGCGTAAATAAAGGACGGGAGTATCGCCTGCAGGAAGCATGTTTTCTCATGTACACACAGCACATCTCATTTGGAAGTCAAGAAACCTTCTCAACTCACACAACACGCTTCTGCCTTCAAAATAAGTGCACAGTGCACCGCATCCTGTTTACTTGTAATTAAGTAAGGGTGTCATAAAACGTAGCTTACACCAACAGTGAGGCATCAAAGTACACTAGTGCTAATACGGTAGCTCAACTGAAATATCTAGCTAGCGTTAGCATGTTTGCATGAACAAATATTTTACAAGTTGTTTGGTTGATATTGTGCACCCAGGAAAGTGCATGTTTAATTGCCAGCACACTCAATAACACATAAACAACAGCATATGTGGAAATGTCTTTTCATGAGCTTTTCAAAAGAACAAAAGAACATCTTTTGTGAAGGTGTACTCCTGTGCAAACATTTACTGTATATTAGGGCTGTCAAATGATTTTTTTAAAAATCTGATGAATCAGTTTTCAAATGAATTAATCATGATTAATCACCTTTTGCAACTATGTCTGAAGTATGCCCATTTTTGCTGCATTTTATTGAAAGAAAGATAAATGACAGGACAGGATTATAATACAGTATACAGTATTTATATGTATTAACAGCTCCAAATGAGCGGAAAATTTAAATGAAGCTAAAAGATAGCACACATGCTTTTCTACACTAATTTCTTTAGCAGTAGCAGAATATTTGACTCACACTTTAACAGCGTTATTAGGAAGAAATTGTGCTTCTGCATTAAGAGTTACAAAGTGAGTAATAAGAATATCCACTTAATGTATGTCTTTGCCTTTCTCTTTATTTAGACCACACATACACACATGATAGAAAGGTTATTGTGATGTTCGGAGTGTCACTGAATGCATCTAGGGTAATCTAGTAATTCATTCATTTAAATATTTACCACCGTTACCGTGCTATTTTTGACACTCCTAATTTATATTCTGGTTGGAGGGTTTCATATTTATACAGTGGCTGTATATAGCTTTGTGAGAAATTCTTTCTCAAATTTCAGACATTTCATCCAAAAAGAACTCTGGTTTGTGCCCTTATTTAAACCATGCAAACTTTTATGACCCTGCCTCTTAAAAATATCAAGATTGAAACATAGTAGGAACCGGAATCAAAACAAAGAATTAGAATTTGAAACAGAATCATTCCAATTCAAAAAATGGCCAACATTACCCCTCATTCCCACCACTATCTTGCACTTTGTTAAAATGGAGTTTTAAAAATGTGCACAACCTTCAGTCATCTTCAGTCATCAAGTAAAAAAACTAAGTTACAGCAAAACAGACTGGCAAATAGAGCGCACTCAACGAAAGTACAATAAAGGGCAGTGCCGTTTTTGCATTCTTTCTGGTTAACAGAGCATAATGTAAGTGCAATTTGCACTAATAACAAACATGAGGAAACATTTTCCTGTTGCCTTACAAGGGTAAAATAAAGCTTGTGAAAATTCTCATCACGTATTTCAATCCAAGTACTTTTTCTGTCAAATCTTTTCCTATCTGATCAGTATTTTCCATTACATTGTTCTAAGGAACAATTTTAAGAATAATATTAAACTGTTTGTTCTGTTGATGTTCTTTAATGGAAGACAAAATGGCATTTGAATTAATGTATGATTAGCTTGGAAGGTAGAGAGAGCCCTGAAAGTACTAGGCAAAAAGCCCAGAACGGGAGGCAGGGTACACCCTGGACTGGTCGCCAGTCAATCGCAGGTCAGACAAACAAACATTCATACTCTAATGGACAATTTAGAGTCGCCAATTAACCTAACATGCATGTTTGAGGAAACCGGAGTACCCGGAGAGTACCCACACACACACACGGGGAGAACATGCAAACGCCACACCATAACCAGAGGTAACTGTAAAATACCTCTGAGACTAACTTCTTTTGGACTACAAGTTCTCTCCTTCAAAGGCAGTCATTTCTGAAACACGTTGCCAACTAGCATGAGAGACTCACCCAGCTTTGCTGCCATAGATGTCATCTGACGGAGTGGCTTGTGTAAACATGTATGTATGTGCAGGACAGTTTTCAAGAGAGCTACATGGAGACAGGGCGGTATCCCGGTCCCACAGTGAACCCTCCACGTCGCCCCTGGTCCTTGATCAACTGGATGTTCTGGTCCTGCCTGCTCCTGTACCCACTGGGCCTGCTCCTCCTGCAGCTCATGTCGTCAGGATCTGTCACAACCATCTTGGCTTCAGTGGCTCTGTGCACTGCAGGTTGGTCTCAAGCATTCAGAAAAATCCTTGGGGATGTCGCCCTGCTTTTAAGGGTTTAACAGACCCACCTTGCATTCAACCCGCTCCTCTTTTTTTCATAAAGCAGCAGATTGGACATGTTGTAACATAAGTTACATTTCCTTTTTAATAGTCACTGTGTTTTCAGTATTCAGGCATGAACACGTTGGCATTTGCATACAGTGGAACCAATGAAGTTGCCCTATACATTTGAATCCATCCATCCATTTTCCATGCCGCTTATCCTCAGTAGGGTCGCGGGGGTTTATGCTGGAGCCTACACCAGCAGACTTCGGGCTAGAGGCGGGGTTTACCCTGGACTGGTCAGACATTTGTATAATTCGTATGATTTTTTTTAATGCTTGGATGATGTATAAATGTTCAAAAACTTAAACAGCATTGCCTAGGCCAGTGGTTCTCAGTTATTTTCTGTCACGCCCCC
>QODF01000040.1:278907-296407 GCA_024372805.1 Oostethus manadensis
TTTGTTGCGAATTGAATCGTTAAAATGAATCGTTGCACCCCTAGTAATAAGGGGTGGGGGTCCAGACAACAGATGATTCAGAGAGTTCTTGAGCAGCAGAGAGCCTTGAATGATGTCCTGTCAGCTGAAAAGAAAGTCCAGACATTAGATTCCAACTTGGCAGGACATAGACGTTCTGGAATCCATAAACCAGGCAGTACAACCTTTATAAGAATTCACTGACATCCAAAAGAAATCCAAAAAATCCTTGGGCAGTTTTTTCAAGTGTGTCCAAGCTCCAACATCTACTACAGCATCATCACATGCGGTGGAAGTGGAACTCAACAACTGCCTCGTGTCTCCCACCCTTAACAGCGAAAATGAACCTCTATCTTGGTGCCAAGTTCATCAGGTCAACTATGCAGTTGGCCAGAAAAGTCCTCTGTATAACAGCAGGCCTTCAGATGTAACAGGTAATGTTGTTACATGCCAACACACTTATTTAAAACCTGAAAATGTCAACATGTTGGTTTTCCTGGCCAAATACTTGGAAGTAGTTTACTTTTACTGTTAATAAATGGCATAATAATTTGCACTCAGTGAAGGCCTGGAAACTTAACGTTAACATTTTTTATGTACAGTATAAACAATATAAAAATCAAGTATGTTGGCACATAACTATACAATTTGGTGAAAGAATGTTTAAAAATGTCAACATTTCAGGTTAAAAACAGCATGGGCATGTTGTCAGTGTGCATTTGTTGCAAAGCTCTTTCTTCAAAATGCTTTCCATTTTCACTTTAAAAGATACAAAAAGTACAAAAGCTGATTGTGATGTTTAGCAACTTTTGTCAAAGCCTTTGCATCAGTGTTTCCAGTTTGCATGAAAAATACACACTAACATAATGTGTGCTTGGAAATGTTATTTAACCTGAGCTTAAAAGCTTGAAAAAATACTTTAATGTCACATTATGATTGTTATTTTCCTGTAGCCAGGACACTATCAAATATCTGGTGTTTAACATGATTATTTGATTCTGTTGTGTTAAAATGGAGGAATGTTTTCAATCACAGATTCTCGTGTTGTACCTAAGAAGGTGCAGGCTGCCACCTAGTGGCTGAAAGTGTGACTGAACCAAAGCAATCTCAAGCTGATCTATGATTAATACTTGTATTAACTTAAAATCAATAATAATAAATCAATTATTTGCAAAAAGGTATGTTAAATCGACCATTATTAGGGCTGTCAAATGATTAAACATCTTAACCAGATTAGTCAGTTTTCAAATTAGTCACCATTTGCAACTTTGAACTGTATTTTATTGAAAGAATAATATAAAAGACAGTGCAGGATTTTTTGTTATTTGTATGTATCAACAACTCCAAATGACCTGAAAACTCAATGAAGCTAAAAGATAGCACACATGACTGAAAATATATGTACCCAGCACTAGTTTCTTTAACAATAGCACAACATTTGAAACACACAAATAACTGCGTTATTACGAGCAATGCGAGGTTGCATTCAAGGACACCATCTAATTTAAGTTGAATTCACATGTTTTGAGTTTATTTTGCAGCAATGATAATGATAAGAGTATCGACTTTTTTGTTTGTCTTTGTTTGTTTTAGGCCAGTGGTTCCCAACTTTTTACAGTTGCGTACCCCTTCAAACATTTGTACTGAAGCTACATACCCCTACTCCTGCGCACCTAAAAAACATGACCTTTTTACCTACCTCAGTTAACTAGAAATATTCAACATAATTAATTGGTTCATTCATTTTATGATAATTCTCGGTCAAAATGTGGATTTTGCAAGGTCACATTTTGATGAATTTCACATGGGGCACTGATAAATAGATAAGCAATCATCCTACATATCTTTTATTCCCTAAGAAGACCCTAAGAAGTCCATTTTATTTAAATTTGTTAGAATTCAGGTTTTTACATTTTACACTTATTTTTACCAGCATAGTGTGTGTGATTTTTGGGTTAATTAATAAAAGGTCTGTTAATTAAATGCAAAAAACTTACATCTACTGATACATCAATGTACAGTTTAGCCCATTAATTGGTAAATGGATGCAGCTTGGCTAACTTTTCTAATAGGATGCACACATTGCTACAAAATCTTCAACAAATTGTAAAGCCCGTGCTTGTGATTAAGGAAGATGTAGTCACCCATGCAATTCCAACTCCATATGTGAGATATTTTTAACGACGTGCTTCTTTTGTTTACAGTCAGATGGCATGCGGCAAACAGTGGTCTTATTTTGAAGGCCAGAAGGATGTTGTATGTGTGTGTGAAAATGTCTCTTTAGGGCTAAAATGCATCTCTGTTTCAAGCATCTCCCAAAAACCGGCCTTAATACTGACAGCTAGAACACTCAAATTGGCCAAGTCTCTTTGGGCTTTGCAACTTGGGTCATGTACATCAAATCTGTTAGAAAGATCCATTTGATTTGACCTATTTGAAGAACAACTGGTCCTAATCATGTACATCAGATAATCAAGGAAAGAAATATGTCTTTTAGATGAAGACAACATTCAAGTTCACCGTACAAATGAAGTACGACCATAAAACAACCCCACAAAAAATAAAGAAAATAAAATGAGTGCACTCATACAAAGTCCTACCACCCGCTTTCACAAGGATTGTCCTGTAGAATGAGTCCAGGTTGATGACCGGCGAGATGTAGCTAAAGCCTGGACAGATGATGGAGATGGCGAGGTGGTGGATGAAGGCTGCAATCCACATGCACAGAAGACCTCTACAAAAACAGGACAATTACTACTCAAAGTTTTCATAAACGCCTCAATCAAAATAAGAAATGTAAAACAGCTGCACTACAAAGCTTATTAAAAGTGTTTTATTTACCGTGTTACAAAAAAAATACGCATTTTACAATACTAAATTAACATCAGCATTGAACACAAATTCTGCATTAACTTGTGAGTTTTTACAACTATAAAATTAAATGTTAAAATGTAAAAAATGTGCATTTTTTTGTAACTAAATTGAGGATATTATATGTATAAAAATGATATAAAACTGAACTGTTAAATGATTGTTATTTGAAAGGGGCAGATATTATAAGACTGTTCTTCTCTCTGCTCCTTTTCATTCATTTATTGTGTTGAGTTTGTTGTAGTTGTTTGGGATGACTTGTTTTGATTTTAAATGAAATAAATTCAATAATAAATCAATAAATAAATAATGTGTCTTTGCTCTTGTCTACAATACACGGTGTACTTGAACGTAACTATTCAGCTTGTTGTCAACTACTTAAGACCCACACTGGGAGTTTCAGGGTAAGCTCAGCTACACTGAGAGCCAAAGTTCATCAAAACAGCATAAAAAGAAGATGTCAATCAAGTGCAACTGCACCAAAAAACACACATCCGCATAGTCAAAAACAGTTTTATCATTCTCAATTGTATCCCAGCTGTTCTTTATAAAGCCAGAGGCTATCCTTGCTGCTCATCAACATGTGCTCTTTGCTAATGTGGCTAAAGTGTCTAACTCACCCGGATATTGATCGCCTGCGTGGTTCAGCTGGACGCCATGGCTCCCTAACCAAATTCTGAAACTTGATGGGAGTTCTCAACTCAAAATTCAATCTTTATTTGGCTCTACGTTCTTTTATTCCTGGAAACTCCTGCAGGTCTGCACTGAGCACGAGACGAGGAGACAAAGATGTTCACTCCACGCACTTTTTTGTGCGCTTGAGCGGTTCACAGATACAGTGGAACACCGGGATCCGAAATTAATTCGTTCTAAAAGGATTTTTGTAAGCCGAATTTTTTTCAAACCCGAACAACATTGAACATGTAAATTGGCTATTTCGTTCCACTGACCCGGAAGACAACAATTGTGACAATACAAATTTAATGTAATAATACAACCTGAAATAGAATGTATGTTGAGTTAAAATTCTAAAAACTCTTACCTTTAATACAGAGGAAAGTGCAGTACAGTACTTAAACTGGCAGCGATAAACCAATCAGAGCACACTACGTCATATGTAGCGTACGTACACTTCCCATGCTTCCAGTAGGTATACTACAGGTATGCTGCAAAACAACATTTTTGCAGAGCGTCGGGAGAGTTAGGCCACCGTATGTGAATGGATTGTAGATGCCTGGGCTAAGGTATCTGCTTTAAGTCTTGTCCGAGTTTTCGCGAAACCGCCATCATTGCTGAACAGCCGACTGACAACGAGACTGACGGCCGAGAATAATGACAGGGAACCCGGCATGTTTGACGGCGAAATTGCCCAGCTGTTCAAGTCAGATGCAGAAGATGGATTTGTGGGAGAAGAGTGATTAAACATACTGTGAGTGTATTTTTCAATAGTAGAATAAAGTTCAACTAAACTCACTCTTTTGCTTCTGTTGCCATGTTTTAGCATGCGCCTTAAAATACGGTAAATCCAGGAAATTCCAAACAAAACCAGCTTGGTGATCATGACAAACTTTCTTAAAGTGAATTAATTTTTGTAAGCCGAAGCAAAAAAAATCTGAAAAGTATTTTCGTATCCCGGATTTTTTGTATTCCGGGGCATTCTTATCCCGGGGTTCCACTGTACTTGGTATGTTTAAAGAAACAGTAACACAATATTAAACTAGTCTAAATTACCCTGGGTACGCAAACACACATACTAAATAGGTTGTTGTGATGTTTGGAGTGGCAATGAATGCATCTCGTGGTAGCGAGGATGTGGTCAGACGGAACGCACTAGAGAAGAGATGGCGATACATACAGTATATGGTGTTGGAATTACACTGCTGTTGATGTCTTCTGAATAAAGTTATAAAAGAGCAGCGGACTCGGTGGGGAACTACTCTGTCCCACCGTCTGTCATCATAACAGAGAGGCATGGCTTGGAATTAATTAAATAAGTTACCGCTCTTGACGTGCTATTTTTCATAGTCTCATTATAAATAAGAGCTACGCTTGTACAAAAACAAAACTACTAAAGTGTCTACAGACTCTCACCTGAAGTCAGCTGGGATAGGCTCCAGCATACCCCCGCGACCCTGGTGAGGATAAGCGGCATAGAAAATAGATGAATGGACAACTCTGGAGATGGCAATATTTGAACTTAGAGCTACACAAGTAACTTAACTTCTTCTAGGGATGGGTGTGAATGACTTAAATGTTGAAAAAGAGAGTGATTTACTGTGAATGTATCTCTGTCTAATGCTCCAGTAGTAAAAAATGAAGTTATCTCTGTAGCTTCAGTAGGAGTTCATTGGAGGCAGCCAGTGTCCTCTCCAGAATAAAGTAGACCTACTTGGAAGAAGATTAAAACTTGCAAAAATACCCTCACCTTTGGATAAATGTGACTTTTAAATAAGAGTCACAGCCAGATGTAAATGTAACACAGAGAGGACATTTAAATGTTGAAAACCATTTCTACTGAAAGAGTCCAGTTTGAATTTACACAACACACACACACAAAACATTACAGTTTGCACTTCTTTTTATTGTTAAATCGAATGTATTTATCAGCATTTCTGCTACAGCTTTGTGATGAATCCCTGCACATTTTCTGTAATGCAACCAATAAATGCTGTTTTTATAGGTTTTAGAGAGCTTTCTTGGCTTCCAGAAAGATGATTTAATAAAGTGGGGAGGATCAAAAGGTAATAGGATGCGTTGTGTTTACCTACACTATGACTAGTGATCAAAATTCTGTCGTTTTTTAGAGAGCCGGTTCTTCTGGCTCTGTTCAATAACAAGAGACGGCTCTTTCGGCTCACAAATGGCGCCTCAGATGTTTTTTTTTGTCCTAAATTAATCTATTAAATTGTGTAAAAGTATTGTGTTAAAGCAAATACTATGAAAAAATACATGATATTTATTATTTAAATCCTCAATGAACAGCCCCTCTCAATAGAGACAAGGTCACATCTCTGCATGCAAAAAAAGAAAACTATTTACAATAAAACAACACATCAACATCAACAAAACGCCACAGAAAACATAAATTCAAAAGTGCAAAGCAAAAAGGACAAGCTGTATCCAAGTAACAATTGCGTCTTTACTGAAGATTAGCATTCAAAAACTCCTCCTCCGTGTGCAGTGTACCCGCCCCTATTGCGTCACAATTTAACAGAAAAAAAGACAAGAAACAAACTAATAGGCTCGCCCAACGACGCGATACGGCTCTCAGAGCCGATTCGTTCGCGACAGACACATGATTAATTATGACACCTAATTACACCATGAGTGCAGTAGACCGAATCAACAAATAAAAACAAATCTAGAATGTCTAAAAACACAATTTATTTCACGATCCCGCTTTATTATAACAATACAATAATATCGGTAATATAGTAAATATAATAACTAACATTCAGATAAATGTCATTATTATGTGGGGAAAATGCATATATAGTATTGGAAATGATGTTATTACTCATCTCTGATAGATGCTTTACTGCTAACTAACACCTGGTATTCTGTGGGATTGCAATTTAAGGTATAATATCATATCTACTAAAGTTCTAAAAAGTAAACACAGTTGATGAAACTTTTACACTGAAAGTAGTTTAAAAGGCACAGATTCGGGATTCCACTGGTCCTTTCAGTCTCCAAAGTGTGGCAGGCTGTAAAGTATGTGCAACACATTATTTTTGTATTTCTATCTTTTTAGACTGGATATTTCGGACTACAACATTTTAAGTCATTTGCCAACATTGGTTCTGTTATTAGCAGACAGTGAACTTGCAGTCGACTAGGCTGCATAATTCACAGACGCCATTTTGGATAGTGTTTACTTTTCACTACATTTTTGGGACATTATAGTGGATATTATTGCTTCTCATATCCAGTTACCGATGTCCAGAGGTCAGAGATGAAGCTGAACATTTCAGTGGTAGGCCCAAGTATATTTGAACTGAACGCCATTTTCATTTGATGACTTATTATGAACCAGCAGCTAATGCTAACGAGCTAGCTAGCTAGACTGGCTCGTAAAATTTATATCAAAATTCAACATCTGGGAAAGTACTTTTTATTACTGATACAAATGAAAGCTTATGTTGTTTTGTGAACGAAAAGTGTAAACACTAATTATGTATTCATGGATAATTAGCGATGATGGCTCCTCCCTTATTTAAACCCGTAGCTGTGGCAACTTGTTCTTTTTTCCTATTGACCGTTACAACAAATACACTTGCGTCATGTGACTATTCCATCAATCAGAAGTGTGTGCGGGAGAGTTCGTGAGCATCTGCTGGATTCTGGAGCATCTAAACGCTGAAGCAAATTTCCAGCAAAGTGAGGACGATTTACAGACATTCCCATCCAGCACTTGGTGAGCAGTTAAACAATTTGGGCTGTTGCTTTTTTTAAGAAGTTACTGTAATCACTGGGGTACAAATCAAGTAAAACTTATCAAAAGATTTCCAATGGTTGCAGGTTGCAGTAAAGCAAACTGTGTGACTATTGTGAAATGTAAAATACATATCTATTGTCAATTATTTTACTGTTGGGATAAATACTGTACATAGTCATTCATCTTAAGCATGTTTCTTTCCACTACTTAAAATCTCTTAGAGCTATCCTTTTAACATATTTGAAAGTATGAACTGTTGTATGTGGGGTTTGAAAAAAGCTTTAACAAGACATCACATGTAAAGGTGGTTAGGTCTGCACCTTTGGAGGTTATACTTATGGATTTTTTTTCTGGCCCTTGTGTGTTACAGCAATCCATCTTTGCACAAGCATGAAGCCTATGTCGAGAGAGGCTGCTGAAGAAGAGGTCAAGTGGAACGAACTCCTCATGCCGCTCCTCGAGCCCATGGAGGAGATTCATGGTGACCTCAACGACCATCTGTGTCATTCACAACTACAAAGTCGATCATCGACCTGCGACTTAGGGTGTCCTGGTGCCAAGTGCACTTATGGACATCCTTATGTTCGAACATGGTGTTTGTTATGAGCAAACTGTAATTCGCACAGAAATCCAGCAACAAAACACCACAATGGTTCAGATCAGGGAGGCCATTCCTCCCAACCACGCCCCTCCAAGTCACACTGTCATTGCCCACATGGGCGTTGAAGTCTCCCAGTAGAACTATGGAGTCACCAGCTGGGGTGCTCTCCAGAACCCCTCTGATAGACTCCAAGAAGGCTGGGTACTCTGAACTGCTGTTTGGCGCTTACGCACAAACAGTCAGGACCCTTTCCCCGGCCCAAAGGTGTAGGGAAATAACCCTCTCGTTCACTGGGGATGACTCACAGAGGCACCTAGCCTGTGAGTAGAACAAGGTCCAGTCCCTCTCAAGGAATTTGGTTCTAGAACCCAAACTGTGGGTCGAGGTGAGTCCGACTATAACTAGTCGGAATGTCTCAACCTCATCCACAAGTTCCGGCTCCTTCCCCACCAGAGAAATAACATGCGGGACTCCCGAAGCAGCTGACCGGTAGCGGCAGGCCAGGCGGCACGCAGCTTCGGCGGTGGCCGAGGCAAAAACCCGGGTTTTGGAAGAGTTCAGTACGACTTTTCAGTCGGCTTTGAAGATGTTCTGGCAAACAGTCAGACACCTCAGAAAGGGCAAGTGGTCCCCAGTTCAAACTGGGGCTTGCTGACCTCAACTGAGGATATAGTCGGTCAGTGGAAGGAATACTTTGAGCCCCTTCTCAGTCCAACTGACATGAGGACATGTACGCGGACAGTTCTATCACCATGGCTGAGGTATCTGGGGAAGTCAAAACACTCCCCTGTAGCAAGGCTCCAGGGGTGAACCACATTAATCGGTTTTCAAATTAGTCACCATTTGCATCTATGTTTGAATTGCCCATTTCTACCGTATTTTATTGAAAAAAATATAAATGACATGAAAGGATTATATATGTATTTGTATGTATTAACAGTTAGAATCGACCTGAAAACCAAATCAAGATAAAAGATAGCACACGACTGAAAATCTAATTATCCAACACTAGTTTCTTTAACAGTAAGACAACATTTGAAACACACTTTAACTGTGTTATGAGTAATGATAATGCCTACAAAGGCCATTCTTAAAAAAAGTAGAATTAAAATGTTGTTATATATACAGCATATATGTATATACGGAATATATATATACTGTATATATCGTATATATATATATACTGTATATATCGTATATATATACTGTATATATTGTATATATATATTCCTTTTATTACATTTGGTTTGGCTCCTCCCAGTGAACAATATGACACTACGGCATGTCAAAAGGAGAACATTGTGAGGTGTTGTAACATTTTACAATAACATGCATTTATGCTGGTTAATGTGGTAAGTGCTTATATTGTATTCATCTAGATGCTTTTGCCCACCAATACACCGAGGAGCAATATGTAGCTAATTGTGTTTCAATGGAATTAAAACATAAATATTTTGCCAAACTTCAAAGCCAGTCATATCAAGTACAATATTGTTTGCTTACAGTTTGAACCTATCCACATGCTTGAATAACATCAAGGCCATGTCAAGTCATAACGCTGAACTATGAGCCTTGAAACTAATTTCCCGGGCTTTGCTGCCATCTAGTGGATTAAGTTGTAACTAAAAAAAGGCTCACGTGACATTACCAAAGCAAAAATTGTCAGTGTGGTATGTCCATCCAGCCATCCATTGTCTATGCCACTTATCCTCATTAGGGTCTAATACATTTAAAAAAATCAGTCGTTTTTTTTTTTTTTAAAAGATTGGTTTATTAATGTTTCGTACATAACAAACACTAAGAGCAGCAGAGGACCACATGTTGAGTGTGTTTGTGTGTACAGTTAAGTTGTGTGTAGAGCAGCAGGGAGCGGGGGCAGGCCTTCTTCCTCATCTTCAACAGGGCTGCACCGCGGTCACATGATCACATGAAGGACTTGACAATTACTCAGCAAAGTCAAAGATAAAGAAATAAGAATAAAACAAATCCTTCCTGTTGCAAACACTTGGCAAAGTATAAATTAATTTGAATATTCAGATGGTGTTCATCTCATAAAAAGGTCAAAGCAGAGATCCTTCCATTCATTCGGCGAGGTTTTTCAACCTCTTAAAAAGCTCCACTGAAATTAAATTTTTCCCTCCTCCACTCAACTAACTGGCCCCTTGGGTAAACAGTTTAAAAGTGCCATACGGTTTGGTTCCACCCCCACTCCCACCCCATTCAGACCCCACCCATTTGTTAAAAAAAAAAGAAAAAGAAAACACTGTTCAATGCTTTTTCACAGGTCTCATCACCAGTGAAAACAACAAAGGTGTCAATAATTACTTTACAATATTGTTTATACAAGCATGAATACAGATGTTATTCTTACATTATATACACAAGTCCATTAAGCAAGTACATTAAGAGGGGACCAACGAATGGACTCTGTTTCTCACTTTAAACGCATGTGCCTCCCGACAGTCCTAAATTCACGACCGTTGTTCACTCCTCATCCGTACACACCTGAAACATAAACAAATCACACATATAGTAGAAAATAATGCATAAACTCTATCATGTAAATGCTTTATTTGTAGCTAGGCGTGTATTTACCTAAACCACAAAGAGGATAGGGCATTACTGGGGATTGAGGTTGTTGTTTCTAAAATGTGAGGTTATTTCCAAAATATGAAATTTCTTTCTTCTAAATAACTTCTAATACCTGACATGGAGTGCATGAGAAATGGTGAACATCTCCTGCTCTGATTGCAGATGGGAGGCACTGCTGTGCCTGCCCTCGAGGCCTGAGGCCTTTATGAGTGCTTTGAGATGGGGTAGTGGCCACAACAGCACCCGCTGCTGGTTAAGAGCGATATGTGTGTACATGTAGGAGTCTCCAAAGATCTCCAATAAGACCAGGAGACAAGCTGCTAGTCGCTAAGTCGCTCCTGTCTTCTTATTCTCTGGCAGACCAGAAGTGTGTAACATGTTTCAGCACGTGGCGTTACAATACATACCACCACCTACTGTAGAGAGGTGTAAAGCAAACTACATTGGTCCCTGTAAGAACCAAATAAATAAATATGTTTTAATATCTTGATTGTGCAGTACACAGACCTTCCCAGCTCAGTAAAGGATAAAATAGGAAATTGTCAGGTGTTGACCCGGAAGGCATACAAGTTCTGGCAGGATGAGACACATCCTAGTGGAGATAAATAAATGGGCGACGCTGCAATCAAAGACAACTCTTTAGATCTGCTGTTGCACGCTACATTAGGTAACACATTAGCCGCCTAGCGCGTCTTAACCAAGCCAACTACAAATCAACACTTCATTAGCCCAGCACTGGGGTGGCTACCACAGCCCCTTTATACGGAGTTTATGAGTGAGGGCAAACAGGTAGCGCAATATATCAACATGGGGTGGGCTGCCAGATGAATGTACAGGAAACACTGCACCTTGACAAAGGGGTGGTCAAGCAGCATGCTCGCTGTCCAGCGTCGTTTGGGTTCGCTTTCCAGACAGTGTCCCAAGAAATCTTTGCCCTCTGTGCTCAGCTTCTCCGGGATGGGTGGCTTGTGGCCCATGCCTACTTTGTACATGATCTGAAAGTTGTGCTCATACTCATGCCAAGGTCTCTGTACATGAAATGAGAACAAACACGGCAGATTTTAAATGTAGCCACACTCGCTTGTATGAAAACAAAACTATTTTAAGTTAAGTGTGACACATGTTGGAATTTAAGTGTCTACAGATGTAAACTGCAAAAAGTTTGTGAGGAGTCCGTACCTTTCCTGTCACCATCTCAATGAGGACGCAGCCTAAACTCCAGATATCTGCTGCTCTTCCATGACCTTCACCTTTTGCCCTTGTGATGACTTCAGGTGCCATGTAGGCTGATTAGGAGTACAAAATGGATACACAGATTTGAATGACAATGAAAATCCATGCATATTCATCCATTGTTTATCGCGATTAATTGGTTCCACACCCAACCGCGATAAGTGAATTTCCACAAAGTAGGAAAGGAGGAGTCGATGTTAATGAATGGCACATTTTTGTAGTTAAAGCATAGAAAATGTGTATAAGAGTTTTCAAATACAATCTTTATCATTATTAGAGCCCTGTAGAAATGAAGTAACACCCCTGTATTCACCTTCACACTCGTATTATTCTTTGTTTACACCACATTGCTCAACTGTAATGCACAGGCTATGGGATCACTGCAGGACACAACAGTCGGCCACGGCTTTAAACATTAGCAAGCTACCGAGCTAACAATTCATTCATTCATTCATTCATTTTCTATGCAGCTTTTCCTCATTAGGGTCGCGGGTATGCTGGGTCCTATCCCAGCTGACTTTGGGCGGAAGGCGGGGTACACCCTGGGCTGGTCGCCAGTCAATCGCAGGGCACATATAGACAAACAAACATTCACACTCACATTCATACCTATGGACAATTTAGAGTCGCCAATTAACCTAACCTATGTTTTTGGAATGTGGGAGGAAACCGAAGTACCCGGAGAAAACCCACACACGCACAGGGAGAACATGCAAACTCCACACAGAGATGCCCAACGGAGATGTGAACCCTGAACCCCCTGACTGTGAGGCCGACGTGCTACCCAGTCAGCCACCGTGCAGCTAACAAGTTAGCTTTAAAATAATTGACTATATTCCAAACTTCAGAAAGGGTTTAAAAAAGTGTGGAAGAACAAAAAAAAAAAAAAAACAACCACTTCCACACGGACTGGGAGGAGAAATTATTTTTACTCGATCATACTCAATCTTCTATGACTCTGCGATGTGTCGGTAATCTAATTTCATGTCTCAATACAGATACCTAGTGGTGAGAATACTACATTTACCTTTGTCTTTCAATATTTTTGACTAATAATATACCAGTCAAACAGCATTTATTCTCATCATTTATTAACTAATTTTTGAAAGACGCCAATAGAGCAAGGGACAACTATCACCAAATTTGGTAAACAATAACCTCAATGACTTTCGTCAGGTGTTCTCCAGACTTTGAAGATAACATGCTTTTCAGCAACAGTATGGGGAATGCATGATGATGTCCAGTGGAATACATTAGTCATCTACAAGCATGTATTTTTTTATCTTTGTAAAAGCAGGAGCTCATTAGCTTGTGCAGATTCTACCTAATGTCATGGTTGAAAAACAACAACGGTGTCGTCTTACCGGCGGTCCCCAGAGTACTGTTGACCTCGCCCGGCATGGTGTGAGTGTTGTTTCTTAACTTGACTGAGCAGCCAAAGTCGCCCAGTTTGATGAGACCAGATGACGTCAGAAAGATGTTGGCTCCTGATGAGAAAGCATGACTGTGAGGAGGAGGAGAACAGGAGGGAAAAGGTGCGGCAAAAAGGACACTCACCCTTGATGTCTCTGTGGACGATGCCGTGTTCATGAAGGACGTTGATGGCAGTGGTGATCTGTTTACTGTACAGCCTGATGACGTGCTCCTGCAGGCCCAGTCTGGATACCTCCTCCAGCGTGCCCTCGTCACAATACTCCATGAAGATGTACATCTCCTCCTGAAGGGGGCCATCAGAGAGGCTTGAGGGATGAAGGCGTGAGGAGAGACTGGTGTGTACGTCCTACCCTGTGGAGCTCCACTCCAAAGTAGCGCACCAGGTTTGGGTGCTTAATGCCTTCAAAGATTTTCAGCTCGTCTGCCGTTTCCTTGATGGTTTTGTGGTCATTTGGCTGAAATCTAATCTGATGACAGAGAAAGTAAAATATGTTTTTACCTGCAAGGTTTTGGATTAGTTTATATAACAAGAGCGTTTGACGAAGGTCGATCTGTAATCAAAGCTCAAACTTATTTATTTGTGGCAACCCCATACAGATCCATTTTGGTACAAACCTCTTTCATGGCCATGAGCTCTCCAGTGTCCACATTGATGCACGTGTACACTTTTCCATACTGACCTTCACCTGTTAATACAACACAGCCATGTCAAAACATGTATCAGTTTAATATATATATATATATTTTTTTTTTTTTTTAAAGTCTGTCCGTACCAATTTTGTTACCCCTTTGCCACTTAAAGGTGACTTTCCTGAGGCCGACGTGCATGACGTTGTCGTAGGACTTGGGAGTGTGACAGACCTGACCGATGATGTTGCGCTGCTTCATCACGGCGTAGCGCTTATCTTCAAACTTACGGATGGAACGACGGACCGCCTCCAGCGGACTTTGCCGAGCTCCTGAGTCTGATGTGGTGGGAAAAAAACAAAAAGGTAGAAATATAAGGGAGCACAATTACTCCCTCCCTGCTGGCCAGCACTCACATTGCCCTTTTGCACGTTTGTGTGTGAAATGATTTCACGATATCTTCTTCTGGAATGTGCAAAATTTACTTTTAAATTATGTTCTAACAGCAGTATGTGTCCCTACAGCCTCACTTGTAGGGACTTGTAGGAAGCCTACCTTTTGTTTTTAAACATGATTTTGAAGTTTTGTGTTTTCATGACTTAACATGAGGAAGAATAACCTTCTTCCTCTCAGACATGATACTGCCGCTAACCTTCACAGAAGACAGCTTTGTAAAAAAGAAAAAGAAAGAAGGCTGGCTTTGCTACACATCTTAAAATAGATACTGGAGCTCTGCCAATTTTTCAAAATAATGGGACCTGGTTGGGTTCCCCTACATGTGTGCGTCTGTGAAAGTAAGCACCGGGCTTAACGCCTTCGTCCTTTGCTGGGGTCAAGGAACGCTCATACTGGTCAAACTAACCAGACTTTAGGCGTGCCAAGCATGTATGGATTGTTTAGTGTTGATTGCATCCTTAGTCACTGCAAAAATGTGATGTGGTCTTCCTGTTCAACTCACCTTTGGATTGGCTGATGAAGTTGCGGAGTTCCCAGCTTCTGCGTGTGGTACTATTGGAGTCCCCCTTTGGATAAGAAGGTTCTGAGAGGAGAGAGCAGGAGAGATGAGATTTAGGAAAGGGGGCAGACTACCAAAAAGAAAATAAGCCCACCTTCTCGGTCATCGGTGGGGCTTGAATGGCGGCTCAGCGACTTAAAATTTGACAGACGGTCGTTCTCGTGGAAACTGGTTCCCCTTTAAGTAGGAGCGATTCAACAATGGACATGTGTTAAAATGTTGTCATTCTTTTAATAAATGACCACAAAACACTGGCCCAATATTAGGTACATCTATAGAAGTTACAGACCACAAAATCATGTTTAGTTGCAAGTGTATCTATTGTTCACTGGCCAGTTAGCGATTCAACCGTAACAGCTACACCAGCCTAAATCATGCCCCACTAATAGGTTGCCATGCATTGAAACGGTTAAAGCTGGAGGGGTAGGACACCAATAAGACAAACATAATGTATACTAATGGCGGTGCAAGAGTGGCATAAAGTGCAAGCGATTCATGCTAAAGTGCTAAAAAGCAGAATGTCACAGCCCTTGTTCTTTCAAAAGGTTCCATTTTCACACAAAAGCACAATCACTTCCATTGACGCAACGCATGACCTGCTTTTCTCATGTAGCACATTCTGTGCCAAGCGGAAAATAAAAATGTGCTTGTAAAAATGAGACGTTTTATTATTTTTTTATAAAATGCATCCTGCATGCATTTGACTAAGAGCACTTTCAGGCTTACATAACAATTGAGTCTATTACCTTCTTACACCTTTATTATCAATGGAAATTTTAAGAGCGCAGTTCAAAGGTCAATTTAAGGATATGTGTATTGGCACTTACGTATTTTTTACTTCATTTTGTGGGAAATGGGGCAAAAAAGCGTTCATATTTCATGTGAGGACATCTTCTTGTTTGTTTTCTTTGTAGCAGGTAATTAAGGGTACGGGGGCTACCTGACGTCATTGGGGGCGCTGCCGGGTGCTTTCGAGTTGACATGTTCCCCCTGGCCCTGAGGGATGGGCCGAGGGCCGTTTGGAAAAAGCTGATTCCGGAGGTCGCAGGGAAGACTTCGAGAGCTGCATGGTAAAAACAGACAACCTGAGGAGTTCTGCCTTAGAGAAAAGCGTTGACTTTGGTCGGATGTTCACGTTCATGTGCTCGTTTTTGTGTACGTGTGTGTCTATAAATGTGGTTCACTCAAACACATACACACACTTACGTGAGCCCACACACTCCTCTAGCACAGCATTCAGAGGTCAAGAGAAGCAAAAGCAGCAAAAAGCAGCCTAGCCTTGCAAGAAAAGACTAGAAACACTTATTTTAATCACCAACCTGAACCCTTCAGCATTGGGGATGAAAAGATTTGGATTTGGTGGGTCACTGTGACAGCGAGGGACTTTAACAGGTCGAGGGCTATTTCTTGGGGCTGGAAAGAAAAATAAATGTTTAGCCAGGAAACCTGCAAAGGGAAATATATTTGCAACTGTTTATGTAGTGACCCTAGAAAAGACAAAAAGACGCTTCCATTCATTTAAAACTGAAGCTAGCAAAAGCTAAACTTAAATCTCCATTGATTTAAAATAAAAAAAATGAAATTAAGTACAGACATACTCATGTCTGCCTTTATATTGATATAATAAATAAACACCATTTCATTGCTTCTTCATGTGTAATCCCTGTTTGAAAACAAGCAGACAAGTTTTAGCTTGCCATCTAATCTTTGACCTTATCGCCCAACAACAGTGAAAATGCATGGGGACAAATCTGATTGGAGTCATATCAAAAACTTTGTTTTTCAGCACTATGCGTCTGACATCTGAATGGACGACGTGCGACTTTTTAGTGATGTTTTGTGTCATAGCAAGCCATAAATGACAAAAGATAAACACACATACAGAAAATGAAACAGTCTTACCAATGTACAAGCCTGTGACTGGACTGTGAGGTTTTCCAATCACGTGGCCTATGCATTCGTTCATCAGTGCTTGTAAATTCTAAAAAATAAAATAAAATCAAAATGAGATTTCAAGCATAATCAGATGGTGAGCTGCAATAACTTTACCAGGAAGTCATCTTCTGGTAATGCTGATATGAAGGCAGGTTCAATAGCTTGAAGAAAGTCAAAACCTTGAGTCGCCCACCTGTGAAAACAAGTACAATAATTGCTTTCCTTTCTGGTCAAACGTATAAAAAAGGTCTCAGTTGCAATTTTTTGTTATTATTGTTGTGTGGCGTTGCCATGCTTCACAAAGCTCTCCACATGTCACATTTAACTTTGTATGATTTTTAAAAGTTGAAACAGTCGTTGTTGGCTTTGTTACAAATAATAGTTCACACTCATACTAACGAGCTAACCAGACAAACAAATTTCTAATTTACTCTCGTTGTAAACCTTATAGGAGTGAATAACATCTTCTCAATTTTAACTGCCTACACACACACATCTCACACCTCATAACACTTTTAGTTGGGTGGGGGGGCGGGGATTAGAGGGTCCTATTACACCCCTGTTTTCTTGATGGCTCCCTGGGGCGGGGGCAGTGGGGGGAGAGGTTGTTTCGGCTACGGGTCTCAGTCGGCGGCAGTGCTAGGAGGAGTGCCTGCGTGCGTGCGTGCGTGCGTGCCTGCATGCGTGAGTTTGGGACTATGTGGATTTTCCGGTGGCCGGGTAAGTTGGTATGGCC